>CAUYLG010069634.1:0-102942 GCA_963573385.1 Cacajao melanocephalus | reverse complement strand
AAAATGTGGCATACATACACCATGGAATACTGTGCAGCCATAAAAAATGATGAGTTCGTGTCCTTCATAGGAACATGGATGAATCTGGAAACCATCATTCTCAGCAAACTGACACAAGAACAGAAAATCAAACACTGCATGTTCTCACTCATAGGTGGGTGTTGAACAATGAGAACACATGGACACAGGGAGGGGAGTATCACACACTGGGGTCTATTGCTTGGGGGACTAGGGGAGGGACAGCAGGGGGTAGGGAGTTGGGGAGTGATAACATGGGGAGAAATGCCAGTTGTAGGTGATAGGGGGTTGGAGGCAGCAAGCCACATTGCCATGTATGTACCTATGCAACAATCCTGCATGTTCTGCACATGTACCCCAGAACCTAAAGTGCAATAAAATATATTAAAAATAATAAAAGAAGATACAGCTTACATTATGCAAGTTTATAATGACATACACAAACAGTCATGGCATGTGAAATGAGCCGCATATTTGTCTTTTAAAAAGCAATTAACTTTATTTACATTACAGATGATTTTAAAGCTAAACTAGGATGTATTTTATGAATAATATCTATCTTTATATAAACTGCATCCTACATACAATAATGAGATCATTTAGTATAAATTTACAACTTGTATATTCTGATAAATGCAGGAATTTCTAAATGTCACAGAATTGTCATAAATAGTATCTTCATTGAAATTGCTTATCTGCAAAGAAGGTACTCTCCTTTGTTCTTCTGCTGAATAATTTATATGTTTTGGAAATAATGTGTTAATTTCTGTGAAAAGTGACAATGCTATTTATAGAAAAGTCCATTTTTTCTGAGAATAAATCAATGGTTCTAAATCAGCTGTTTAATCTGCAAACATCATAGGTATAAATCAAGTTACAAATTAAGTTAGACACAGATTGATTTGACAATTGCCTTCAAGTTAAATAGCCTGGACTCAATAAAATTCTCTCCATTGATTTTTAGTAATGGCATTTGGTATAGCCTCATGGTATTAATGTGATGGTCATGGCCTGGTATTTGTACTCAGCTCTGGTAGCAGAGTAAGCTTAAATTGATAAGATTAGATAAATAGCATTCTTCAGCTGTTCTGGATGACAGCATATTTAATGTAATTGCATTTGCCTGCCGGTTTCTATGTGTTAGAGCACAAAAGATTTTGAACCATGCATAATTTTGATAGAGAAATTCAATCCACTTCCTTCTATAATATACCACAAATTATACATTTTCATTACAGCTATTCAATCACTTGAGAATACAATGCATTTTAAATCAGATTCATGCCAAATACCTCATTTATAGAGCTATGCTGCTTAAAATTGGACAAATTGATTACCTTACTGCATATTGAAAATATTAGCTGGAAGCATTGAAACCATCTTTATTAGCTCTAGAATCTAGTAATACATATACTTGTGTAATAAATATTAAAAGCTGCTAATATACTAGCTTTTAAAGTGTATGAATTCTCATTTGCTTAATTGTTGGGATATGATTATGCAGGCCTTGGTGTTGAAACATGACTAAAACATTCAAGAATCCTATCGGCTCCTTTAGGCAGATAATAAATATCCCCATTAGGTAGTTTGATGAGGTACTGTGGGCTTCAAAGCCTGATCATAGTGGTGATTTATGCTTGTATGGGTACTTTTATTACAAGAATATGAAAGGCTATGTGGTGACCCACTAACTGATAACCACAATTCCCTTATGAGCTAAATGGGTAGTATTTATTTTTTGTTGCTTTAGTATCTGGTTACATTTCAAGAGGCTAATATTTTAATCAATAGATTTGGTCTCAGTAACTACATAACTGGAATGTATAGTACCGAATTGAACTATAATACTTAGAAATTTATTGATAGTCCACTTTAAAAAGTCATTTTTTTTCCAAAGGTTTTATTGCCAACCTCATGCTCCCCTCCCTTACTTTAAAATTTTAGGTTTAACTCTGTAACTTTAACAAGGTTTTCTGATTTTTGCCATGCAGAATCAAAGAATCATGATTGTAATTGATCTTTAAAGTTTCAGGTTCAGACTCCAAACTTGAATCTCCTCCTGGGCATCTCTGAATGATGGACGTTTCCCAGGACCATAAACATGTTCTCTGGTGTTTGCACTGAGAAAGCCCTGATTTGTGTTCCTACGTAATGAATCCAGTGGGGGTTATTGCAAATTTTTCAAGATAAACTTTTTCCTTAAGAGCCAGCTTGAATGGTTATAGTTTTATTTTTATGCCAAAAAATAAAAATTTCTCTTGAAATGGCCCTAACATGGCTCTAGGAATGAGTATGTTGCTTCTACTATTTCAGCAATTTAAATGACCAATGTGTTTCCTTTCCTCTTCCATACTCCATGGTAAATGATTCTAATTTCTTCGATCCCAAAGTATTGACATGGTTTCCAGAGGTCAAGAAGGTCCCCCTCATCAAGGTCTTCTGGTTTTTACATTGTCTTACATGGTTGTTGCCAGAGTTGAACATGTTGGTGAAAAACAATAATAGCTAACATTTTGTTTTTCTAGGCTAACTGTGCTAAGTGGTTTATATATGCATTGGGTTATTTTAAGGTAATTAAAGATTTTATCACATGCAGTTGTAAGAAGTAATGCAGAGTGATTCCATGTACCGTTTACTCAGTTCTCCCCACTGGTAACGTCTTGCAAACTATAGTCTATTATCATAACCAGGATATGGACATTGATGTAGTTTATCCATCCTATTTAGATTTCCCAGTTTTATTTGTACTCCTTTGCATTGGTGTATTGAGTTCTGTGGAATTTTATCTCACGCATGTTTGTGTATCTACCACTCTAGTCAAGATACAGAATATTTCAACCACCACAAGGATCCCAGGTATTACTCTTATATGAACATATCTACTTCCTCTTTGTTTCCCCTTCATTAGTGGTTACCAGGAACTAAGGATGAGGTTAGTTCATCCTTAGTTCCTGGTAACCACTAATCTCATCTTTGTTTCTATATTTTTGTTGTTCCATGAATGTTATATAAATGGAATCATACAGTATATAAACTTTAGGGGACTGGCTTTTTTCACAAAGGAGAATTATCTGGATAATCATCCAAATTGTTGTGTGTATCAATACTTGGTTCCTTTTTATTGCTGAGAAGTATTCCATGGTACGGATATGTACCACAATTTAACTATTAACCTATTGAAGGATATCTGCGTTGTGTCCAGTTTGGGACTATTATGGACGTGAATAAATGTGTACAAGTTTTTGTGTAAATAGAAATTTCTCTTTCTCTGAGATAAATGCCCAAGAATGCTATTGCTGGTTCATGTGATAATTACATACTTAGTTCTCAAATTTCCAAACTGTTTGTCAGAGTTTCCCACCGGCAATTATAAGGATCTAGTTTCTCTATATCTTTGCCAGCATTTTATATTATGACTTTTAAAAAAATTATCCATTTTTATAGGTAAGAAATGATATCACACTATAGTTTTTGATTTGCATTTCTTTAATGACCAATGATTTGAACATCTTTTTTCTTGTGTTATTTGTGGTCTGTATATTCTTTCCAGTGAAATGTCTGTGTGTGCCTTTTTTTCATTTCTAATTGGATTATTTGTTTTGTTTTGAGAGTTCTTCATATATTTTAAATACCAGTCCTTTGTTAGATGTGTGTTTTGGAAAATTTTCTCCCAGTCTATGGCTTGTCTTTTTTATTCTCTTAAAATGGTCTTTCAAAGAACAAGAATGTTTACTTTTGAAGAGGTCTGATTTATCAGTTTTTCCTCTTATGGGTTGCGCTTTTGGTGTCAAGTCTAAGAACTCTTTGCTTAGCTCTATATTCAAATAATTTTCTCCATTAGGTGTGTGGTTTAGGTTGGGGTTCAATTTTTTTGTTTATGAATGTCTAATTGCTCCAGGGCCATTTGTGGAAAAGACTACCCTTCTCCCGTTGAATTGCTTTTGAACCATTGGAAAAAACCAATTGAGTGTATTTGTTTGGGTCTATTTTCTCACCAGTATCGTACTTTCTTTTGTACAGACATGTTGGTAGAGTGATCGTTCCCACTTTATTCTTTGCCAGTATTGTTTTAGCTATTCTAGGACCTGTGCATTTCCATATAAATTTTAGAATAAGCTTTTCAGTGCATACAAACTACCTCACTGAGATTTTTGATAGGAATTGTTTTAAACCTATTGCTACAGAGTGAATGTTTGGGTTCTCCCAAATTCATATTGAGGGGATGTAATTAACTTCTCTTCTTGGGGCCACAAGGGGGCGTGGTTTCAAAGGCAAGAACTTCCCAGCGACATGCTCCACCCACCTTCTTTCCCATCTCCATCTGGGAACTTAGAGGTCTTTGTTTAACTTTCACACACGGAGGATGGACTTCCCAGAAATCAAAGCAATCACTCCAGTGGAAGTTTAAAGGAACTCCTTTCATAGGACAGAAAACTTGAATAGGGTGGAAATAACTCCCAGGTTAAAAGTCCCCTCCTCTCTCATCAGTGCAGACTCCATTTCTGGATCCCTTCTCACCACAGCGTGGGAGCTCTCTCTCTCTTTCTCCTTTTTCTCTCTATCTGCCTCAATAAATCACTTTCTGCAGAACTCTTTGGGATCTGATATTTACTTAAACAAGCTCTCTGTGCCTGCGGCATTCTCTCTCCCATTCTTGGGTGAGTGAGGGATCAAGGGCCTGGAAGAACACATCCTATCGGGGAGCTGAGCCGCCCCGAGGTCCCACAACCCAATCTCAATACGTTGAAACCTAATCCCTAGTGTGAGAGTAGTAGAAGCATGTGGGACCTTTTGGAGGTGACTAGGTCATGATGGTGGAGGCTTCATGAGTGAGATTGGTGTCTATATACAAGAGGCCCCAGAAGCTTCTCTTGCCCCTTCTGCCATGTGAAGACAGTGAGAAGATGGCTGTCTATAAAGCAGGAAGAGGGCTCCCACTCTGCTGGCACCTTGATCTTGGACTTCCTAACATCCAGAACTGTGAGAAATAAATTTCTGTTGTTGATAAGCCACCGAATCTATGGTATTCTGTTAGAGAAGTCTGAATGGGCTGAGGGAGAAATTGGTACTTAGGAGTCGGGGTAGTGCTGTTACAAATACCAAAAAGTGTAGAAGTGGCTTTGGAACTGGTTAATGGGTAGAGGCTGGAAGAGTTTTGACATGCATGATAGAAAGAGCCTAGATTTCTGTTAACAGACTATTAAGGACGATTCTGGTAAGGGCTCAGAAGGAAAAGATCAGCGCTTCAGAGAAAGCCTCAGCCTTCCTAGAGAATACCGAAGTAATCCTGAAGAGAGTGTTGGTGGAAATAGATGGTAAAGGCCGTTCTGATGAGATCTCACGTGGAAATGAGGAATATGTTATTGAGTAATGGAGTAAAGGTGGTTCTTGTTATAAAGTGGCAAATGACGTGTTTGAATTGTGTTCACGTTCTAGTATTTTGTGTAAGGTATAACTTGCGAGTGATGAAGTTGGGTATTTTGGCTGAGGAAATTCCTAAGCAAAGTGTTGAAAAGTGACCTGGTTTTTCCTGACTTTTTATAGTAAAAAGGAAGAAGAGAGAAATGACTTAAAGGCAGAACTGTTATTTAAAAAGCAGGCAGAACTTAAAGGTTTGGGAAATTCTTAGCCTATCCATATTGTAAAAATAGAGAAAGCATGTTCAAGAAAGAACACAAAGGGTATGGCCAAAGGACTGTTGGATAAGGACATTTATTAGCCCTTTAAACAGAAGCCAGGAGCTATTCAAAACAATGGAATAATGACCCTGAAGGCAATTCAGGGATAATCCGAGCTGCGTCTCCCGTCACAGGCTCAGAACTGTAGAGGCCACCGGTACATGCAGAATCACAGTGTGCCCTGCCTGGCGCCTCCTCACTTTGCAGGCTCTGATCACTGTACTCCAGTGCCCACGTTCTTCAGCTGCTCCAGGTATGGCCCTGGAGGGCCCTAGTGTGGTGTGGCTGCACCCAGCAAAGCTGTGGAGGCATGTTGTTCCCACCTAGATTTCAAAGGATCAGCCCTCCCAGCAGAGGCACAGCGCCCAGAGAGAGAACAGCTATGGGGGTGGGGGCCAAGGTACAGAGCTGCTGGGTGAGACAGGGCTGCCTAAAGCTATAGGGGCAGTACTGCTTGGAGCCTTGGGGACCCCCTGCCTGGCAAAGCGTTGGGGGCAGGACCACTGTTCAAGTGTGTCTGTTGGGCAGGACCTCTGCTCCAGTGGGCCTTGAGGGCACAGCATACAGCCAAAGAGGGTTATTCTTGAGCTTTAAGGTTTAATGGAATTAGTCTCACTGGATTTTGGCCCTGAGACCTGTCACTGCTTTCTTCTTGCCTATTGCTCTTTTTGGAATAGAAATACCTGTCCTATGCCTGTCCCACCACTGCGTTTTAGAAGCACATAAAATGTTGGTTTCACAGGTTCACAAGTTGAGAGAAGTTTGCCTAGGATGATTTAAACCTATTGCCTCTTCCATATGGAATTGAGAGGACATTTAGATGAGGCTTTGGACTTAGACTTTAAAGTTTAGCTGAGATAAATTTTGACTTTTGGGGCTGTTAGGATGGGACAAATGTATTTTGCACATGAATTTTGGGGGAGGGGGTCAAGGGCAGAATGCTATAGACTGAATGTTTATGTCCCTCCAAAATTTACATGTTGAAATGAAATCCTTTATGTGATGGTATTTGGCAGTGGGGCCTGTGGGAAATGGTTAGCTTATTGAGGTAGAGCCCTCATGAATGGGATTAGCGCTCTTAAAAATGACCTCATAGACTTCCCTTTCCCGTTTTACCATGTGAGAACATAGCAAAAAGATGGTCGTCTATGAACTAGGAATTGGGTCCTCATTAAACAACAGATCTGCAAGCACCCTGATCTTGGACTTCCTTGCCTTTAGAACTGAGAAATAAATTTCTATTGTTAATAAGCCCTCCAGCAGGTGGAATGGACTAAGACACCTATAAATCAATTGAGGGAGAACTGACGTCTTTACTATGTTAAATCTTTCAAACTATGAATGCAGTATGTATGTCCTTTTATGTAGATCTTTGGGTTCTTTCATCAGCACTTAATTTTCTGCATATAGATCTTTTGCGTGTTTTGATAAAATTGATAAAATGATACCTGGTTATTTTAGTTTATTTGGAATGATCATAAAGGTACTATGAATGTTGTTAACTGTAGGGTTTTTGTGGATGTTCTTTATCAAATAAAGGTAGTACCACTGTATTCCTAACTTGCTGAGAGGTATTTTTTGTCTCTTTTTGATCAAATGCTTTTTATTCATCAATTGATATTAACATGTAATTTTTTTTCTTTAGGTATAGGTACGGAGGATTGCATTCATTAATTTTCAAATGTTGAAACAACCTTTTATACCTGGAATAAGTCTCAGTTGGTCATGGTGTTTGTATTACGTAATTTGAGAAATTTTTTTTGCTTATATTGTTGGGAATTTTTACATGTATTTTATGAGAGATATTAGTCTATAGTTTTTGGATTAATCCTGTCTTTGTATGATTTTGATATTCGGATAATACTTCATAAATGAGCTTAAAAGTGTTTCCCACTTTCTGGAAGAGATTATGTAGAATTGATATTAATTATTCTTTAAGCATTTGGTGGTACTTTCCAGTGAAACCATTTAGCTTGGAGATTTCTTTTTTGGAAGATTTTAAGTTAAGGATTTAATCTCTTTAACGGTTATAGGACTATTCACTGCTTCATCGTAATCAAGATTTGGCAATTTGTGTTGTTCAGAGATTTGGTACGTTTTTTCTAAGCTGTTGAATTTATGAGCATTACTTTGTAGTATTCCTTTATCAATTTTTAAATGGCTACAGGATCTGTTGTGGTATTTCCTATTTTATTGTTTATATTGCTAACTTTTTCTTCTCTTTTAAAAAAATATTATAATCATTCTTGCTACAGGTTTGCTAATTGTGTTACATTTTTTGAACAAGCAACTTTTGATTCATTGATTTTCTCTACCATTTTTCTGTTTTCAATTTTATTAATTTCTGTTCATATATTTGCTTGCTTTGGGTTTATTTTGCTTTTCTTTTTCTAGTTTTTTGAGGTAGCATCTTAGGTTATAAATTGAGATCTTTTCTCACATGAACATTTAGCATTATCAGTGTTCCTCTCAACAATACTTTAGCTGAACCCATGTATTTTGATCTATTATATCTTCATTTTCGTTCAGTTATTTGTAGATTGCTCTGTTTATCATTATGTAATATCCCTTTTTGCCATTGGTAATTTTCTTTGAATTTACCTTGATCTGAGTGTACTTTAACAGGTATTAATACAGGTTCTGTTTTTTTTTTAATTTCATGGTATATGATTTTCCATCTTTTTATTTTCAACCTACCTGTACCGTTGAATTTGAGGTGACTTTCATGTAAATTGCATAGAGTAAACAGCATCGGACATATTTTTCTATCCACTTTTCCAACCTATGCCTTTTAATTGATGATTTTAGATCATTTACGTTTTAGGGCATAAGTCTGTCATTTGATAAGTTGTTTTCTGTTATCTCTGTTTCTTTTTGCCGCCTTTTGGGTTATTTGAACATTTCTTATGCTTCCATCTTGATTTATTTATGTTGTTTTTTAGTTTTTTTTGTATATATTTATGAGTGGTTCCTCTGTGTGTTATAATATAGATGTGTCTTAACACAGTGGTATCAACATTTTACCACTTCTAATGAAGTGTTTACCTTACTGCTGTTTAAATTCCTTTATGTTCTCTTAAATATCATTGTATTAAGTATCAGATAGCATTATAATTTTTTTCAATAATCAATATGATCTATAAAATTCATGGGAGATAGTTTATTTTATATACTCATATGTGTGTTCTTTCAGTGATTTTTTCCTTTTTGATGCTCCAAGATGACACTTTTCTTATTGTTTTCCCCAACAGTTTAATAAGCCACACTTGAGTCTTTCTCCAAGGTAAGGTTAAACCTCATAGTTTCTGGAACCATTATACCTATTTAAAAGTTTTTCTTATATACTCTGTATTCTGTCATTTGAAATCTTTAAAAACTACATGAATTCTGTATCTCATGCTTGGAATATAATATATGACTATGGAGACTTGCATCATTTAAATAATTTTGATATACTCTTTTTTAAAATTTTTTTTCAAGGCAGAGTCTCTCTCTCTCTCCCAGGCTGGAGTGCAGTGGTGTGATCTCAGCTTGTTACAATCTCTGGCTTGTTGCAATTTCTGCCTTCCAGGTTCAAGTGATTCTCCTGCCTCAGCCTCCCAATTAGCTGGGATTATAGGCGCGTACCATCATGCCTGGCTAATTTTTGTATTTTTAGTAGAGACAGGGTTTCACCATCTTGGTCAGGCTGGTCTCGAAATCCTGACTGCAAGTGATCTGCCTGCCTTGGCCTCCCAAAGTGTTGGGATTATAGGAGTGAGCCACTGCGCCCAGTCAATTTTGATATACTTTTATCTCACTGTGTACATTTCTCCATTTCTTTAACCATTCTATAATGTTACTCATTCAAATAGTGTTTTACAGGGAATTCAATACTATCATTCATTTCATTTTATCATTTTTTAATCATTTTTTTGTTTATTTGAGGAATTTCTTTTAGCCATTCTTTAAGGGAATGCATACTATCAGCAAATTAGTTTATCTCTCTATGGGAATTTACTCCTTCTTTGTGTCTGGAGACTAGTTTCACTGGCTATAAAATACATAGTTGACTGTTTTTTTCTTTTAGCACTTGAAAAATATTACACCATATTTTTTCTGGCCTCCATGGTTTCAGGTGAAAAATCTGTCATTCAAACTGGTTTTCCCGATACACAATGTACTATTATCTGGCTGTTTTAAAGATATTTTGTCTTTATTTTTCAGAAATTTGATTGTGATGTTCTTGAATTGGGTTCCTTTTGTTTTATCATATTTGAGATTTGCTCAGATTTTTGCATCTGTATGCATATGTCCTTTGCCAACATTGGGACCCTTTCAGTCATTTATTCAAGCACTCTTTCAGCCTCAATCTCTTTTCTCCTTTTGAGAATCTAATGATATGAGTTGGATCTTTTGCTATTTGTCTCTCAGGTTCCTGAAGCACTCTTCACTTTTTAAGATCAATTTTCTCTTTTGTTCGGATTGTGTAAAACTCTGTCGATCACTGAGTCTGTCCTTTGTCATCTTCACTGTACTATCAAGTTCATTTGGTGAGATTTTTCCCACTAGTTATTGTACTTCTCAGTTCTTTTATTTCAATTTAGTTATTATTATAATCATATATGGTCTGTTATATACTCCAGAATTTCTATTTTTTCATTTGTTTTAAGGAATTTGTAATTGCTTGTTAAAGTATTTTAAAATCACTTCTAAAGTTTTTGTATTCCTTATATTCAATTCATCTTTATTTCTTCTCTTTTTTAAAAATTATTCTTCGTTGAGGTGTTTTTATGATGGTTGCTTTAAAATTGTTGTTTGATAGTTGCAGCATCTAAGTCACCTTGGTGTTGGTGTCAGTTGATTGCTTTTTTTTCATTCAAGCTGTGATTTTTCTGGGTCTTCATATAAGGAGTGATTTTTAAAAATTGTATTATGAACAGTTTGGTTGTTATCCTAGGGGGCTTTGGGTCCTGTTTAAATCTTGATTTTAGCAGGCCAGGCAGTCATCACTTTTAGGTTTAATTTAAATAATCTTTAGCTCCTGGCCTTTTGTTGATTGCAGTTCCAGTAGAAGTTTAATTTTAAGAGTTTCTGTGGTGCCGTTTTCATCTGTTTGGTGTCTGGTGCTGCCTGAGCTCTCATGGGTTCCTTCTGGTGCTGCCTGAGGGGGATTGAGGAGCTACCGGAGTCCAGGCTTTCTGGTGCCTCTAACAAGGAGAAGGGAATCTATGGGGATGACAAATGCTTCCTAGGAAGACTTTTTTTTTTTTTTTTGGCAGTTGTGTGTGGGGGTGGTGTTTGTACTGCTTAGGAAAAAGGGTTTTCTGGCCCATAAAAACCAAGAGACTTCCTAAGCTAGGCCACTGAATGTGATGTGATTCCCCTTCGTTGGTGCCAGATGATGACCCTCAGCAGGAGAGCATAATGTCAGGCCCTGCAGAGAATACGTACTTTCCGTGGCCTTTTATTGTACTTGGGATTTCTGATCAATCTGCCAATACTGCCAGACTTACCTAACGTTGTTGGGACTTCCGTTTGGACTGGGGAAAAAAATAAGCCTATGTGGGTTACCTTCTGTTGATAGATTGGATGTTGGGAAATGCCAGGCCTGGTTTACCTTCTTCTATTGAGTTAGAGGTCATCAAAAAGCTGACTGTTGTATTCTTCCAGTCCTAGAGTCCCTAATCAGTCTGTCGTCCCCTTTCCATATTTCAGTGTTCTTTTTTAACTGCTTCTTGCATGATTTCCTGGGTTTATATTTGTATTTAGTGAGGAGGAACAAAGAGAAACAAGTTTATGCCGTGTTGTCTGCTATGCACTGTATATATATCTGAATTCTAGGAACTACTCTATGACGTAGAAATAGTTGCCTTCCTGCTGCTGCCTGCCATATAAGACACTTTCCTTCAGTAATTGATGTTACAGCTGTCAAAATGTTTTGAAAATTCTGAAAGGGGATTTTTATTATCATATTAATTTATAGTCTAGTAAAAACTAAAATCATACATTTGGGAAGATTATATTTCATGTATTTTTCCAGTGACTATACTTTCCTTTTCATTTTCCCCAATAGTTTAATAAGCCACACTTGAGTTTTTCTCTAATGTAAGGTTAAACTTCATAGTTTCTGGAACCATTATACCTATTTAAGAAATTTGCTTATGTTCTATATATTCCATCATTTCAGATCTTTAAAAACTACATGAATTCTGTGTCTCATGCTTTGGGATATAATATATGAATATAGAGACTGGCATCATTTAAATAGTGTAGATATACTCTATCTCATTATGTACATCTCCCCCTTTCTTTAGCCATTCCATACTGTTAATTCGTTCTGATAGTGTTTTATAGGGATTTCAATACTATCATTGATTTCATTGGTGAAAATGGGGAAAAAATAAGAGGTGAATAGATCTGTGGTCTTTGTCATTTGTTAACAATATACTACTTTCTCCCCAAAGGGACTTATTTAAGATCTCCATTTGTTCTAAATAGAAGTCTCATTCTTTACTATATTCTCTATCATTTTTCCTTTGATATTTACTCCAAAACTTCTTTCTAGGTCACACAATTCTTACTAGTTCTCCTAAGTAGAGAAAATTGTTATTGTCGTTATGTAAGGAAAACGGTTAATTTTCTCTCAAATATGAAAGTAATATTATTGCATGTAGGTACTACATGGTATTATGTGCTGTCCATCATATACAATGATAAAAATGATCTATTATCGCATCAGAATGAAATCCTTTTGGATGGCTTTTTTTTGGTGTTGATGAATCTTGTTTTTATTTGTCTGTATGATTCCATCTTTTTTCTCCTTTGTAATCAAGGACATGTTTTTGAGGTGACTGTCAGGGAGAAGGGTAGAATTCGAATACGACAACTAATCCTATGAGATTTGAACCCAGACATTAGCCTCAAAGCACTGTTTGGATTGAGCTATCTGTCTATCTGATACTGTCATTAATGATAGTATTGCAGACTTTTTGTCAACTAAGTTTTTTTTTTTGCCTTGCATAAAAGGTTATTTCAGTTTCTGAGTATAAACTCAATATTTTGCTATAACTATTCACTCTTAGGAATACATGATCATGAAAGGGATATTTATTACATAAAGATGAATGACTTATTCATAGAAAACTTATTTTGTAGGTCACTCTTTTTAGACAAACCTTATGGCCCAAGGTTATTTCTCATCCTTACTTATCATATAAGTAAACATACCTCCTCTATTTTTAATGTTTATCTCCTTCCATTTTTCTAGCTAATAATCATCCTAGATGTGAAGAATTATCTTACCCTCTGACCAGAGGAGGGAGTAGATGCCATAGCTAAGTACGTGGCCTTGTAGTCAGAATGTATCCAAACTCCACAACTTAGTGGCTTAGCTTTGTAAACTGGGCAAGTAAATTAAATTTGGAAATTTGGCATACCTCAGAATGAATTGGCAAGATAATAGTCTATTTTTTCAGGTTTTCAAGATTTAAAATTGATTTAATTATAATTTTGTTTTATCTGATGTGGGTCCCACCCTATGGGCCTTATCCAAAGATATGTGTTCTTTCTTCCTTGTTCCTTTTTGATAAAATTCACATAGCTTAAAATTCACCATTTTAAATGCAGGATATCATTGAATTCAGTATATTCATAAGGTTATACAGCCATCATCATTATCAAATTCTAAAACATTTTCATTATCCAAAAAAAGAAAGCTTATACCCATTAGCATGCATTCGCTATTTCCTGCTTCCCACTAATACACTTTCTGTCTCTATGGATTTGCCTTTTCTGGATATTTCGTGTAATAGAATCATCTTTCACTTAGCATATTGTTAAAAGATTCATCCATGTTGTAGCAGTATTTCTTTTCTTTTTTTTTCTGAATAATATTCTGTTGTATGGATATGCCTATTTGGATTATCCATTTATCAGTTACTGGATATTTGGATGGTTTTCACATTTTGTCTTTATGATAATATGAACATTCATGTATAGATTTTTATGTAAACAAATGTTTCAAATCTCTCAGTTACGTACCTGAAAGAGTAATTACTGGGTCACGAGATAACTCTGCGTTTCTACATTTATTTAACTTTTTGAGGAACTGCCAAAATGTTTTTCAAAGTGATTATACTATTTTACACACTCTCAGCAGTGTGAGGGTTTCAATTTCTGTCTGCATCCTTGCTACCTAACACTTGACATGATTTTTTATTTTTTGTATTTGATAATAGCCATCTCTGTGGGTATGACGTGGTATCTCATATCTCATTGGGGTTTAATTTGGATTTCTGTAACCATGAATCATGTTGAGCATCTTTTCACAGGCCTATTGGCCATTTGAGTATCTTCTTTAGAGAAATATTTATTAAAACCCTTTGTCCATTTTAAAAAATTGGGTTATTTACTATTTTAGTGATGAGATTAAGAGTTTCTAAAAATTCTTGATATTAGACTCTGATCAAGTAAATCATTTGCAAATATTATCTTGAGTTCAGTGGATTGTATTTTTACTTTGTTGATGTTCTTATTTGAAGCACAATGTGTCTTAATTTTCTGAAGGTCAATAGAAAGTAAAACTAGATTATGTTTACGTTAGTTTCTTGTGCTTTAGGTGTTATATGAGAAAATATTGCCTAATTCAGGTCATGAAGATTTACTTCTTCTAAGAGTGTTTAGTTTTTGGCTCTTATATTTAGGTCTATTATCCATTTGAGTTAAACTTTTTTAATATAGTGTGAGGTGGGGTCCAATTTCTTTTTTTGCGTTGATAGCTAGTTTTCTTAGAACCATTTGTTGAGTACTTATTTTACTATTAAATTATCTTGGCATTCTTGCCAAAAACTAATTTTCCATCAAGGTGTAAGTTTATTTTTGGATGCTGCATTCCACTCTACTGACCTATATGCCTATTTTTATGTCAGTACTATAGTTTTGCAATACATTTCAAAATAGATTTTCATGATTTTTTTGGTATTCTAGATGCTTTCATTTCAAAATATATTTTTTAAGATCCACTTGTCAATTTCTGCAAACAGCTAGCTGGAATTTGGAGAGGGATTACAGTGAAGCTGATAATAATTTGGGGAGTATTGCCATTTTAACAATATTTAGTTTTCCAATCCATGAACGTAGGCTGTCTTTCCATTTATTTAGGTTTTCTTTAATTTCTTTCAATGATGTTATGTACTTTTCAGTGCACAAGTCTTGAACTTCTTTTGTTAAATTCATTCTAAGTAGCTTGTTGCTATTTTAAATAGAATTTTTTTTAATTTTAATTTTGGATTTATTGCTAGTATATAGACATAAAATTATTTTTATATATTGATTTTGTATGCTACAACCTTGCTGAACTCATTTATTAGCTTTAACTTTTTAAGTGAATTCCTTAGGATTTTCTATAAATAATATCATGTAATCTGCATATAGTCATAGTTTTACTTGTTTCTAATCTGGATGCCTTTTATTTCTTTTTTATTATTTGACTTTTCCTGGCTCGAACCTCTAGTACAGTGTTAATAGATGCTATGCGAGTGGACATCCTTGTTTTGTCCCTGATTTTAGAAAGAAACTTTCAGTCTTCTACCATTAAATATAATGTTATTTGTGGGGTTTTGTAGTTGTCCTTTATCAGGTTAAGGAGATTCCGATCTATTTTTAGTTTGTTGAATTTTTTTTTAAATCATGAAAGGATTGTGGATTTTGGCAGATTTTTCTATATTAAGATAATATGTGTGTTTTTGTCCTTTTTAAATATGATATGTTGCACTGATGATTTTCATATATTGAATCAACCTTGTGTTCCTCAGATAAATCTAACTTTGTCATGGTATATAATCCACTTTATTTGTTGCTGAATTTGGTTCCTAATATTCTGTTGAGAAATTTTACATCTATATTTATAAGGGAAAGTAGTTCACATTTATGTAAGGGAAAGTAGTATAAGGAAAGTGTATGTGTGTATGTATATGTATGTGTGGTTTCTTTGGTTTTGGTATTGTACAAAAGTATCCTCACAGAATGAGTTGGGAAGTACTCCCTCCTTTTCTAGTGTTCGGAAGAGTTTGTGAAAGATTGGTATTAATCTTTAAAAGTTTGGTAGAATCCATCAGTGACATTGATTCAGGACTCTTCATTGTGAATTATTATTATTATTACTAATTTAATCTTTTTACCTATTACAAGTCTATTCAGATTTTCTGTTGCTTCTTGAGTCAGTTTTAGTAGTATGCATCTAGGAATTTCTCTATCTCATCTAGGTTATTTAATTTGTTGGCATGTGATATGGTTTGGTTCTGTGTCCCCACCCCAAATCTCATCTTAAATTGTAATCCCCAGGTTTTGGGGGTGAGGCCTGATGGGAGGTGATTGAATCATGGGGCCAGACTTTCCCCTTGCTGTTCTGGTGACGGTGAGTGCTCAGGAGATCTGGTTGAAAGCATGTGACACTTCTTCTGTGGACCTCTCTTTCTTGCTCTACCATAGTAAGATGTTCTTGCTTCCCCTTCCCCTTCTGCCATGACTGTAAGTTTCTGGAGGCCTCCCAGTCATGCTTCCTGTTAAGCCAGTCAACTGTGAGCCAATTAAACTTACTTTCTTCATAAATTACCCCATCTCAGGTAGTTCTTTTATAGCAGTGTAAAAATGGAATAATACAGAAAATTGGTACAAGTGGGACACTGCTATAAAGATAATCTGAAAATGTGGAAGTGACTTTGTAACTGGAAAACAGGCAAAAATTGGGATAGTTTGGAGGGCTCAGAAGAAGACAGGAAGATGAGGGAAAGTTTGGAACTTCCTAGAAAATTATTGAATGGTTTTGACCAAGATATTCATAGTCATATGGACAATGAAGTCTAGGCTGAGGTGGTCTCAGATAGACAGGAGGAACTTATTAGAAACTGGAGCAAAGGTCAGCCTTTTTTTATGCTTTACCAAAGACACAGGTGGCATGGTGTCCCTGATCTAGGAATCTGTGGAACTTTGAACTTGAAAGAGATGATATAGGGCATCTGATAGAAGAAATTTGTAAACAGCAAAACATTCAAGATATAGCCTGGCTGCTCCTAATGGGATACAGTCATATGCATTCACAAAGAGATGTTCTGAAATTGGAACATCTGTTTTAAAAAGAAGCAGAGCATAAAAGTTTGGAAAATTTGCAGCCTGACTATGTGGTAGGAAAGAAACACCCATTTTCCAGGTAGAAATTCAAGCCAGCTGCAAAAATTTGCATAAGTAAAGAGAAGTTGAATAATGATGGCCAAGACAATGGGAAAAATGTCTTCAGGGCATGTCAGAGACCTTCACAGAAGCTCCCAGGGCCCAGCGGCTCTGTACAGTTGGGACATGG
Source organism: Cacajao melanocephalus (assembly GCA_963573385.1). NCBI lineage: Eukaryota > Metazoa > Chordata > Mammalia > Primates > Pitheciidae > Cacajao > Cacajao melanocephalus. Next base: position 85,908 of record CAUYLG010069634.1, on the reverse strand, counting down.
TGCCCTATGCTCCAACTGCTCCAGCTCCAACTGTGGCTAAAAGGGGCCAAGGTACAGCTCAGGCTGTGGCTTTGGAGGGTTTAAGCCCCAAGCTTTGGCTGTGTCCATGTGGTGTTGGGCCTGTGATGTGCACATGGCAAGAGTTTGGGAACCTCTGCCTAAATTTCAGAGGATGTTTGGAATTGCCTAGATGTCCGAGAAGAAGTCTGCTGCAGGGGCAGGGCCCTCATGGCGAACCTCTTCTGGGGCAGTGCAGAGGGGAAACATGGGGTTGGAGCCTCCACACAGTCCCCGCACTGGGGCATTGCCTAGTGGAACTGTGAGAAGAGAGTTACTGTCTTCCAGACCCCAGAATGGTAGATCCACTGACAGCTTGCATTGCACACCTGGAAAAGGTATAGGCACTCAATGACAGCTAAGAAAGCAGCCATAGGGGCTGTACCCTGCAAAGCCACAGAGGGAGAGCTGCCCAAGACCATGAGAGTCCACCCCCTCCATCAGCATGCCCTGGATGTGAGACCTGGAGTCAAAGTAGATTATTTTATAGCTTTAAGATTTAATGACTGCTTTGCTGGGTTTCAGACTTGCATGGGGCCTATAGGCCCTTTGTTTTGGCCAATTTCTCCTACTTGGAATGGGAACATTTACCCAATGCCTGTACCTGCATTGAATCTTGGAAGTAATGAACTTGTTTTTGATTTTACAGCCTCATAGGCAGAAGGGACTTGCCTTGTCTCAGATGAGATCTTGTACTTTCGACTTTTAGATTAGTGCTGAAATGAGTTAAGACGTTGGGGGACTTTTGGGAAGGCATGATAGTGTTTTGAAATGTGAAAAGGACATGAGATTTGGGATGTGCCAGGGGAAGAATAATATGGTTTGGCTCAGTGTCCCCACCCAAATCTCATCTGGAATTGTAATCCCCATTTATCAAGGGAGGAGCCTGGTGAGAGGTGCTTTAATCATGGGGACTGACTTCCTTTTGTTAGTTAACTCTTAATAGCTTATTTGCTGTGCAGAAGCTCTTTAGTTTAAATCTCATTTGTCAATTTTTGCTTATGTTAAAGCAACATAGCCCAAAGAGTTAATGGAAAATATGATTTTCACAATGATAAAACCTTCCTTGAGTAACCCAATTCTGTGATTGGTATCTTTCCTAAGTGTCCCTGCAGTATGATATACTTCTTCTATTATGATAGCTGTTTATCGATCAGTATCCCTTGCTAGACTGTAAGCTCAATGATGTCTGGTGCTGCTGCGAATTGTATTTTACCTATAATTCCCAGTGTCTGCCTCAGTGCTTTGTGCATAGCACATACTTGACTAAAATAATTAAATTGAAGAGCAGAAGAAATAAATTTCAAATAATTTTGTAAGTACCTCCAAATAATTCTAGGTGCCTAAAGTGGGACAGGCACTTCCTTCTGCCCTCCACCCTCTGAAAGATCCCACTGTGCATGATTCCCCTCTATGTGTCCATGTGTTCTGATCATTTAGCTTCCACATATAAGTAAGAATATGCAATATTTGGTTTTCTATTCCTGTGTTACTTTGCCAAGGATACTGGCCTCCATATCCGTCCATGTCCCTGAAAAGGACATGATCTTGTTCTTTTTTTATGGTTGCATAGTATTCCATGGTGTATATGGGCCACAGTTTTTTTATCCAGTCTATCAGTGATGGGCATTTAAGTTGGTTCCATGTCTTTGCTATTATGAAGAGCACTGCAGTGAACAGGTATTTGCATGTGTCTTTATAATAGAATGATTTATATTCCTTTGCTTATATACCTATAATGGGAATGCTGGATCAAATGATATTTCTGTCTTTAGGTCTTTGAGGAATTGCCACAGTGTCTTCCACAATTGCGGAACTATTTTTCTCTCCTACCAACAGTGTATAAGCATTCCTTTTTGTCCAGAACCTTTCCAGCATCTGTTGTTTCTTGACTTTTTGATAGTAGCCATTTTTACTCATGCTTGACGGTATCTCATTGTGGTTTTGATTTGCATTTCTCTAATGAGAAGTGATGTTGAGATTTTTTCATCTACTTGTTGGCTACATATATGTCTTCTTTTGAGAGGTGTCTGTTCATGTCTGTGTCTGTTCATGTCCTTTGCCACTTGTTTTTTAATGGGGGATTTTTTTTTTTTTGTAAATTTGTTCCTTGTATATGCTGGACATTAGACCTTTGTCTAATGCATAATTTGCTGAATCTTCCCCTATTCTGTAGGTTGTCTGTTTACTCTGTATCTTATTTTGCTGTGCAGAAGCTCTTTAGTTTAGATCGCATTGGTCAATTTTCGCTTATGTTGCAATTATTTTTGGTGTCTATCATGAAATCTTTGCCTGTGCATGTGTCCTGAATTTATTGGCTACATTGCCTTCAAAGGTTTTTATAGTTTTGGGTTTACATTTTAATATTTAACCCATCTTAAATTAATTTTTGTATATTATTAGTCCTTTCTGACACTGCCATAAAGATACTACCCAAGATTGTGTAATTTATAAACAAACGAGGTTTAATTGACTCACAGTTTTGCATGGCTGGGAGGCCTCAGGAAACTTACAATCATGGTGGAAGGTGAAGGGGAAGCAAGTAGTTTCTTCACAAGGTGGCAGGAGAGAGAGAGAACACAGAGGGAACTGTCAGACATTAAACAACATCTCATGAGAGTTCTCCTGCTATCATGAGAACATCATGAAGGAACCTGCCCCCAGGATCCAGTCACCTTCTACAAGGTCCCTCATTCAACATATGGGGATTACAATTTGGATTACAACTTGAGATGAGATTTGGGAAGAGATACGGGCAAATTATATGATTTTATCCCTGCCCCTTCCAAATCTCATGTCCTTTTCTCATTTCAAAACCAAGTATGTTTTCTCAACTCTTTCTCTTGGCTATTAACATTCAACTCCTCATTACTTAGGGAAAATTCTGCAGCCAGCTTGAATTCATCCACAGAAAATGGGTTTTTCTATTCTCCTACATGGTCAGGCTGCAAATTGTCCAAACCTTTATGCACTGATTCTTTTTAAAATATAATTTCCAATTTCAGAGCATCTCTTTGTAAACGCGTATAGCTGAACAGTTTCAGAATAAGCCAGGTCACAGCTTAAATGCTTCACTGATTAGAAATTTCTCCCACCAGATACCCTAAATCATCTCTTTCAAGTTCAGGGTGCCACAGATCTCTAGGGCAGGGGTAAAAGGCCGCTAGTCTCTTTGCTAAAGCATATGATGAGTGACCTTTTCTCCAGTTCTTAATAAGTTCCTCATCTCTATCTGAGACCACCTCTGCCTGGTCTTCATTGTCCATATCACTATCAGCATTTTGGTTAAAAACCATTCAACAAGTCTCTAGAAAGTTCCAGACTTTCCCACATTTTCCTGTCATTTTCTGAGCCATCAAATTGTTTCAATCTCTGTCTGTTTCCCAGTTCCAAAGCCACTTCCACATTTTCACATTATCTTTATAGCAGTACCCCACTGTGCTGGTACCAATTATCTGTATTAGTCCGTACTCACAATACTGTAAATATACTACCTGAGACTGGGTAATTCATAAACAAAAGAGGTTCAATTGACTCGCAGTTTCACATGGCTGATGAGGCATCAGAAAGTTTATATTCATGGCAGAAGGTGAAAGGGAAGGAAGCACTTTCTTAACAACATGGCAGGAGAGAGAGAGAACACTGGGGAAACTTATCAAACAACCAGCTCTCATGAGAACTCCCTCAGTGTTATGAGAACAGCATGGGAGAAACTTCTTCCAATATCAAATCACCTTGTACTGGGTTCTTCCATTGATACCCAGCGATGACAATTCAGACAATTTGAGATGAGATTTGGGTGGGGACATAGCCAAACCTTATCAAAGATTTAAGTAAGTGATCCAGTTTCAGTCTTTTGCATAGGGCTAGCCAATTATCACAGCACCATTTATTGAATATGGACTCCTTTCTCCATTTCTTGTTTTTTGAGGTTTGTCAAAGATCAGATAGTTGCAGGTGTGCAGTCTTTTTTCTGGTTTCTCTATTCTATTCCATTGGTCTATGTGTCTGTTCTTGTACCAGTACCATGCTGTTTTAGTTATTGTAGCTCTGCAGTATAGTTTGAAGTTGGGTAGCCTGATGCCTTGGGCTCCTTTTTGGTTCCATATGAATATTAAAATAGGTTTTTCTTGTTCTGTGAAGAATGTCAATGGTAATTTAATGGGAATAACATTGCATCTATAGATTGTTTTGGGAAGTATGACCATTTTAATGATATTGATTCTGTCCATGAGCATGGAATGTTTTTCCATTTGTTTGTGTCATTGCTAATTTCTTTGAGCAGTGGTTTATAGTTCTCCCTTATAGATATTTACCTCCCTAATTAGCTGCATCCTAAACACTGTATTCTTTTTTTGTGGCAATTGTGAATGGGAATTTGTGATTTGGCTTTCGGCTTGACTGTTGTTGGTGTATAGAAATGCTAGCTATTTTTGCACATTGATTTTGTATCCTGAGACTTTGCTGAAGTTGCTTAACAGCCTAAGAAGCTTTGGGGCTGAGATGATGGGGTTCTCTAGATACAGGATAATGTCATCTGCAAATGGGGATAATTTGATGTATTAGTTTGTTCTGATACTGCCATAAAGAACTACCTGAGACTAGGTAATTTATGGAGAAAAGAGGTTTAATCGGCTCATGGTTCTGTGGGTTGTACAGACTTCTACTTCTGGGGAGGCCTCAGAAAATTTACAATCATGGCAGAAGGTGATGGGGAAGCAAACACGTCTTCACATGGTGGGCTGGAGAAGGGAGAGGTGCTATAAACTTTTCTTTTGGAGGTGATGGATATGTTTATTAACTTGATTATTGGAATAGTATCCTTGGTGTATGCATATGTTCAAACTCATCAAACTGTGTACATTAAACATGTGCTTTTCTTTCTTTCTTTCTTTCTTTCTTTCTTTCTTTCTTTCTTTCTTTCTTTCTTTCTTTCTTTTTCTTTCTTTCTTTCTTTCTTTTTCTCTCTCTCTCTCTTTCTCTCTCTCTCTCTCTCTCTCTCTCTCTCTCTTTCTTCTTTCTTTCTTTCTTGTACTTTAGGTTCTGGGGTACACGTGCCGATCATGCAGGGTTGTTGCATAGGTACTTATATGGCAAGGTGGTTTGCTGCCTCCATCCCCCTATCACCTATATCTGGCATTTTCCCACGTTATCACTCCCCAACCTCCCTACCCCCAGCTGTCCCTCCCCTATTCCCCCTCCAACAGACCCCAGTGTGTGATGCTCCCCTCCCTGTGTCCACGTATTTCATTGTTCAACACCCACCTATGAGTGAGAACATGTAGTGTTTGGTTTTTCTGTTTTCTTGTCAGTTTGCTGAGAATGATGGTTTCCAGATTCATCCATGTCACTACAAAGGACACAAACTGATTGTTTTTTATGGTTGCATAGTGTTCCAAGTAGCACTGGGGGATGGTGTTAAACCATTAGAAATTGCCCCCATGATCTAATCACTGCACACTAGGCCACTCTTCCAAAACTAGGGATTATAATTTGACATGAGATTTTGGCAGGGACACAAAGTGAAATTATATCATTTGACTTCCTCTCTTCCTATTTGACTGCCCTTTATTTCTTTCTTTGCCTAATTTTTCTGGCTAGAGCATTCAATACTATGTTGAATAGGTGTGGCGAGAGAGAGAATCTTGTCTTGTGCTGGTTTTCAAGGGGAATGCTTCCAGCTTTTGCCCATTCAGTATAATGGTTGTTGGGTTGCCATAAGTAGCTCTTATCATTTTGAAGTGTGTTCCTTCAACATTTATTTTATTAGGTTTTTAAATTTATTAAGTTTTTGACATGAAGGGATGTACAAAAAAGTACTGGTAACATTCCTACTGAAATTAGTCTAAAAAATTAAAAAGAAAGGAATATTGAATTTTATCAAAAGCTTTTTCTACAGGAAATAAATTCAATATTCCTTCATGTTAAAACTTAAGTGATTATCTATTGAGATGACAATGTGATTTTTTTTTCTTTGGTTCTGTTTATGTGATGAATCACATTTATTGATTTGTGTATGTTGAACCAGCCTTGCATCTCAGGGATGAAGCCTACTTGATTTTGGTGGATAAGCTTTTTCATGTGCTGCTGGATTTGGTTTGCCAGTATTTTGTTGAGGATTTTTGCATCAATGTTCATCAAGGATATTGGCCTGAAGTTTTCTTTTTTTGTTCTCTTTCTGCCAGGTTTTGGTATCAGGATGATTCTGGCCTCATAGAATGACTTAGGGAGGAGTCCCTCTTTTTCAATTTTTTGGAATAGTTTCAGTAAGAATAGTGTCAGTTCTTCTTTGTACATCTGGTAGAATTTAGCTGCAAATCCATGTGGTCTTCAGCTTTTTGTAGTTGGTAGAATATTTATTACTGCCTCAATTTCTGAACTTGTTATGGGCCATTCAGGGACTCAATATTTTCCTGGTTCAGTCTTAAGAGGATGTATGTGTTCAGGAAGTTATCCATTTCTTCTAGATTTTCTAGTTTATTTGAATAGGGGTGTTTACAATACTCTCTGTTGGTTGTATTTATGTGGGGTCAGTGATACTATCTTGCTTATTGTTTCTGATTGTGTTTATTTGAATTGTCTCTCTTTTCTTCTTTGTTAGTCTAGCTAGTGGTCTCTTTATTAATTTAAAAAAAAAAAAACCAGCTCCTGGATTTATTGATCTTTTGAGTGATTTTTCCTGTCTTTATCTCCTTCTGTTCAGCTCTGATTTTGGTTATTTGTTGTCTTCTGATATTTTGGGGTTTGTTTGCATTTGGTTCTCTAATTTTTTTTTTAGTTGTGATGTTAGTTTGTTAACTTGAGATCTTTCTAACTTTTAGATGTGGGCATTTGGTGCTATTAATTTCCCTCTTAACACTGCCTTAGCTATGTAAAGAAATTCTGGCACATTGTGTCTTTGTTCTCTTCAGTTTAAAAGAACTTATTCATTTCTGCCTCAATTTCATTATTAACTCCAAATAATTCAGGAGTGGGTAGTTCAATTTCTATGTAATTGTATGGTTTTGAGTGCACTTCTTAGTCTTGAGTTCTAATTTGATTATGCTGCTGTCTGAGAGACTGTTATGATTTCAGTTCTGCATTTGCTGAGGATTGTTTTATGTCTGCTTATGTGATCAATTTTGGAACAAATGGCATGTGGCAATGAGAAGAATGTATGTTCTGTTGTTTTTGAGTGAAGAGCTCTGCAGATATGTATCAGGTCCATTTAATCCAGTGCTGTTTAGGTCCTGAATATCTTTGTCAATTTTCTGTCTTGATAATCTGTTTAATATTATCAGTGTTGTTAAAGTCTCCCACTATATTGTGTAGGAATCTACGTCTCTTTGAAATTCTTTAAGAACTTACTTTATGAATCTGGGTGCTCCTGTGTTTGATTCATATATATATATATTTAGGATAGCTCTTCTTGTTGAATTGAACACTTTACCTTCTTTGTCTTTTTGATTTTCGTTGGTTTAAATTCTAGTCTGTTTTGTCAGAAAATAGGATTGCAATCTATGCTTTTTTTTTTTTCTTTTGAGATGGAATCTCATTCTGTCACCCATGCTGGAGTGCAGTGATGCAATCTGAGATCACTACAACCTCCATTTCCCAGATTCAAGCAATTACCATGTCTCAGCTTCCTGAGTAGCTGAGATTACAAGTACATACCATCATGCCTAGCTAATTTTTTGTATTTTTTGTAGAGACACAGTTTCACCATGTTGGCCTGGTTGGTCTTGAACTTCTGACCTCAAGCTGTCTCCCTGTCTCAGCCTCCCAAAGTGTGGGATTACAGGGGTAAGCCACTGTTACCAGCCACCCCTCCTTTTATTCTGTTTTTAATTTGGTTGGTAGATTTTCCGTCATCTGTTTATTTTGAACCTGTGTGTGTCATTGCATGTGAGATGGGTCTCTTGAAGACAGCATACTGATGAGTATTGACTCCTTATCCAGCTTGCCACTCTGTGTCTTTTAATTGGGGCATTTTGCCCATTTACATTTAAGGTTAGTATGGATATGTGTGGATTTGATCCTGGCATCATGATGTTAGCTGGTTATTTTGCCAACTTGTTTATGTGGTTGCTTTATAGTGTCACTGGTCTGTGTATTTCAGTGTGATCTTGTAGTCCTTTTCATATTTAGTGCTTTGGGAGCTCTTGTAAGGCAGGTCTAGTGATAATGAATTCCTTCAGCATTTGCTTGTCTGAAAAAGAACTTATTTTTGCTTTGTTTATGAAGCTTAGGTAAGAGATGAAATTTTGGGTTGGAATTTCTTTTCTTTAAGAGTATTGAATATTGGCCGTCAAGCTCTTCTGGCTTATAAGATTTGTTCTGAGAGCTCTGCTGTTAGTCTGATGGGCTTCCCTTAGTAGGTGATCTGGCCTTTCTCTCTAGCTGCCCTTAAATGTTTTTCTTTCATTTTGACCTTGGAGAATCTGATGATTATGTGTACTGGGGATGATCTTCTCATGGAGATTTTACTGAGGTTCTCTGCATTTCCTGAATTTGAATGTTGGCCTGTCTTGCTAGGCTGGGGAAGTTCTCATGGGTGATATCCTAAAATATGTTTTCCAAATTGGTTCCATTCTCCCATCTCTTTCAGGTACACCAGTCATTCATAGATTTGGTCCTTACACAATCCCATATTTTTTGGAGATGTTATTAGTTCCTTTTCATTCTTTTTTCTGTACTCTTGTCTGCCTGTGTTATTTCAGAAAGACAGTCTTCAAGCTCTGAGATTCTCTTCTCCACTTAGTCTATTCTGTTCCTAATACTTGTGATTGCATTTTGAAATTCTTATAGTATGTTTTTTAGCTCTCTCAGATTCATTACATTCTTCTCTATACTGGCTATTTTGTCTCATCCCCCGAAATGTTTTGTCATGATTTTTAGCTCTCTTGCATTGAGTTACATGTTTTTTTTCATTCAGTAAAGTTTGTTTTTATTCATATTTTGAATTCTACTGCTGTCATTTCAACCACCTCAGCCTCAGCCCAGTTCTGAACTCTTGCTAGAAAAGTGATGTGGTCATCTGAAGGAAAGAAAACACTGTGGCATTTTGAGTTTTCAGTGTTCTTATGCTGATTCTTTCTAATTTTTGTGGGCTTATCTACCTTTTGTCTTTGATGTTGCTGACTTATTTATTTATTTTTTTAACAGTTGGGTCACTCTTCTATAGGGCTAATGCAGTTTTCTTGGGGTCTACTCAAGTCCCTAGTTGCCTCCGATTTTCCAGTTATTGGAGGTGTCATCAGTGAAGGCTGTGAAACAGCGAAGATTGCAGCCTGCCCCTCCTTTTGGAGCTCCATCCCAGAGAGATACAGACTTGTTGCAGTCTGAATGTACCTGTACGAGTTGGCTGGAAGCCCTGGTTGGGAGGTCCCATCCTGTGAGGAGTAATAGGATTGAGGACCCACTTAAAGAAGGAGTCAGGTCACATTTTGTACAGCAGTTGTGCTGTGCTTGGGGATCCTTTCTGCCCCTGATTGGTTTGGACTCCAAAGCTCACAGGCTAGAATGGCTGAGTTCTCCAAACTACAAAGATGGTGGCCCATGCCTCCCCCTGGGTACTTTGTCTCAGGGAGAATTCAAATGTTTTTTGGTTGAAGAACACCAGCAAGGGTGGTTTGAGGACCCAGTTCAGAGGTTCCACCCAGTGAGGAGGAATGTTTCTGGGGATTCACTTGAAGCAGTCTCGTCACACTTTCATAGAACAGCTGTGGTGTGCTGGGGTATCACTTCTGCCCTGGTCAGCTTGGGCTCTATTTTTAATTTTTTTATTTGTTGCCCAGGTTGGAGTGCAGTGGTATAATCATGGCTCATGGTAACCTCGACCTCCTGGGCTCAAGAGATCCTTCAACCTCATCCAGGCTGGTCTCAAACACCTGCACTCAAGCAATCCACCTGCAATGCCTTACATTTGTATTTCTTCCTGCAGAGTTTCTATAGTGTCTTGTCCCACCAAAAGAATGTGTGAACCTGGGGATATTAAAGTTTTGGAACTATGCAGATCAGCTTTTTGCATATCTGGCAAGCCCAAACTCCTTTGGTTTTCCTAGTTTACTTCCTTCATGTTCAAATTTAACTTGTGGATGTACCAATATACTTTCTTAAGTATCACCTCTTTATCTCCTGACATTTAAGCCATACCAATGTACCCAAACCTATATCTTCAAGCTCATTTAAGCCATAGCAAGCTTATTTAAGCCATAGCGATGTACCCATAACCTATATCTTCAAGCTCATTTCCCATCTTTTCAACTACATTACACTAGTAACTCAATTCAAGCTCATCTACCTTTGTCTTTTTAAAAACCTATTTAATTCCCTATTGTTGGAATATCCTTACCTATACCTCTTTTGGCAATACTTTTCATTCTTGAAGGCTCACAGCGTACTTTATGAAATAATTTCTAATTCTTTTATAAAAAAGTAATCTTAAAATCAGTTAAGCCTCTGTGAAAAGAAAATAAAGCTCAGGACCCCAAAGTCGCTATGCCAAAGGGAAAGGTCAAGCTGGGAACTGGGTCACACAAACATGCCTCCCATTTGGTTTCTAAATAAGACAGCTAAAAGATAAAAAGCTATATACCTTTCCCCACAATTTACCCACAAAAAAATTTCCTTATGGATCTCAAGCTCTTTATGCTAAAGTAGTTCTGTTATATTTCACTCTGGCAAAATAAATTGATAGCTTATCTTCACAATATAAATTGATAGTTTATCTTCCTGCTCACTTGAGACAAATGCATATCTGATTGCTTCCTCTGCCCTATTGTTTATGTTATCTTATGTAAAAATGCCAATTCACTGAGCCAGATGAAGGCATAAGTGACTGTTTCTATGGCCACGCCTCTCACATGAAAATTGTGTATTCAGGGAAAGGTTGATCAAAGGCTCAAAAGAATTCAACCATTTGTCTCCTATCTACCAATGCATTTTTAAAAGTATTTTTTCCTCTTCTCCCAATGTCTGCCCTTTCCCCAATCAGTATTTTTTCCCCCTAACTTTAAGTTTTGGGATACATGTATAAAATGTGCAAGTTGTTACATAGGTATACATGTGTTATGGTGGTTTGCTGCACATATCAACCCATCATCTAGATTTTAAGCCCCACGTGCATTAGGTATTTGTCCTAATGCTCTCTTTCCCATTGCTCCCCACCCACCATCAGGCCCCAGTGTCTGATGTTCCCCTCCCTGTGTCCATGAGTTCTCATTGTTCAACTTCGACTTGTGAGTGAGAACATGTGGTGTCTGGTTTTCTGTTCCTGTGTTAGTTTGCTGAGAATGATGGTTTCCAGCTTCGTGTCCCTGTGAAGGATATGAACTCATTCTTTTTTATGGCTGCATAGTATTCCATGGTGTATATATGTTACATTTTCTTTATCCAGACTATCATTGATGAGCATTTGTGTTGGTTCCAAGTCTTTGCTATTGTAAATATTGCCTCAGTAAACATATATGTGCATGTGTCTTTATAGTAGAATGATTTGTAATCCTTTGGGTATGTACCCGTAATGGGATTGCTGGGTTACATGGTATTTCTGGTTCTAGATCCTTGAGGAAATGCCAAACTGTCTTCCACATGGTTTAACTAATTTACACTCCCACCAACAGAGCATTTCTATTTTTCCACATACTCTCTAGCATCTGTTGTTTCCTGACTTTTTAGTGATCACCATTCTAACTGGCACGAGATGGGTATCTCATTGTGGTTTTGATTTGCATTTCTCTAATGACCAGTGATGACATTTTTTTCATGTTTGTTGTCTGCATAGATGTCTTCTTTTGAAAAGTATCTGTTCATATCCTTTGCCTACTTTTTGATGGGGTTGTTTTTTCTTGTAAATTTGTTTAAGTTCCTTGTAGATTCTGGATATTATCCCTTTGTCGGATGGATAGATTGCAAAAATTTTCTCCCATTCTGTAGGCTGCTGTTCACTCTGGTGATAGTTTCTTTTGCTGTGCAGAAGCTCTTTAGTTTAATTGGATCCCATTTGTAAAATTTGGCTTTTGTTGCAATTGCTTTTGGTGTTTTAGTCATGAAGTCTTTGCCCATGCTTATTTCCTGAATGGTATTGCCTAGGTTTTCTTCTAGAGTTTTTATGATTTTAGGTTATAAATTTAAGTCTTTAATCCATCTTGAGTTAATTTTTATATAAGGCATAAAAGAAAGGGATCTAGTTTCTGTTTTCTGCATATGGCTAGCCAGTTTTCTCACCACCATTTGTTAAATAGGGAATCCTTTCTCCATAGCTTGTTTATGTCAGGTTTGTCAAAGATCAAATGATCATTTATGTGTGGTGTTATTTCTGAGGTCTCTGTTCTATTCCGTTGGTTTATGTATCTGTTTTGGTACCAATACCATACTGTTTTGGTTATTGTAGACTTGTAGTATAGTTTGATGTCAGGTAGCATGATGCTTCCGGCTTTGTTGTTTTTTCTTAGGATTGTCATGGCTATATGAGCTCTTTTTTTGGATCCATATTAAATTTAAAGTAGTTTTTATAATTTTGCAAAGAAAGTCAATGGTAGCTTGATGGGAATAGCATTGAATCTATAAATTTCTTTGGGCAGTATAGCCATTTTCACAATATTGATTCTTCCTATCCATGAGCATGGAATTTTTTTTTCCATTTGTTTGTGTCCTCTCTTATTTCCTTGAGCAGTAGTTTGTTGTTCTCCTTGAAGATGTCCTTCATGACCATTGTAAGTTGTATTCCTAAGTATTTTATTCTCTTTGTAGCAGTTGTGAATGGGCGTTCACTTATGATTTGGCTTTCTGCTTATCTATTATTTGTGTACAGGAATGCTTGTGATTTTTGCACATTGAGTTTGTATCCTAAGACTTGGCTGAAGTTGCTTATCAGCTTAAGGAGGCTGAGATGATGGGGTTTTCAGAATAGACAATCATGTCATCTTCAAACAGCGACAATTTGACTTCCTCTCTTCCTATCTGAATACCCTCTATTTCTTTCCCTTGCCCAATTGTCCTCACCAGAACTTCCAATACTTTGTTGCATAAGCAATGTTGAGAGATGGCATCCTTTTATTGTGCCGATTTTCAAAGGGAATGCTTCCAGCTTTTGTCCATTCAGTATGATAGTGGCTATAGGTTTGTCATAAATAGCTCTTACTATTTTGAGATATGTTCCATCAGTACCTAGTTTATTGATAGTTTTTAGCATGAAAGGATGTTGAATTTTATCGAAGGCCTTTTCTGCATCTATTGAGATGATCATATGGTTTTTGTCATTGGTTCTGTTTATGTGATGAATTACATTTATTGATTTTTCTATGTTGAACCAGCCTTGTATCCCAGAGATGAAGCTGACTTGATTATGATGGATGAGCTTTTTGATATGCTACTGGGTTCAGTTTGCCAGTATTTTATTGAGGATTTTCACATTAATGTTCATCAGGGATATTGCAACCTTTGCTTTCTTTTGCCTGAAACTTTCTTTTTTTGTTATGTCTCTGTGAGGTTTTGATATCAGGTTGATGCTGGCCTCATAAAATGAGTTAGGGAGGAGTCCCTCTTTTTCTATTGTTTGGAATAGTTTCAGAAGGAATGGTACTAGCTCCTCTTCATAGCTCTGGTAGAATTCAGCTGTGAAGCTGTCTGGTCCTGGGCTTTGTTTGGTTGGTAGGCCATTATTTACTGCCTCAATTTTAGAACTTGTATTGGTCTATTCAGGGATTCCACTTCTTCCTGGTTTAGTCTTGGGAGGGTGTATGCGTCCAGGAATTTATCCATTTCTTCCAGATTTTATAGTTTATTTGTGTAGAAGTGTTTATAGTATTCTCTGATGGTAGTTTGTATTTCTGTGGGATCCGTGATGATATCCCCTTTATCCTTTTGTGTTATGTCTATTTGATTATTCTCTTTTCTTCTTTATTAGTCTGGCTAGTGGTCTGTCCATTTTGTTAATCTTTTAAAAAACAGCTCCTGAATTTGTTGATTTTTTGAGTGTTTTTTTTGTGTCTCTATGTCTTTCAGTTCTACTCTGCTCTTAGTTATTTCTTGCCTTCTGCTAGCTTTTAAATTTGTTTGCTCACGCTTCCCTAGTTCTTTTAATTGTGATATTCAGGTGTTGATTTCAGAGCTTTCCAGCTTTCTGATATGGGCTTTTTGTGCTATAAATTTTCCTCTAAACACTACTTTAGCTGTGTCCCAGAAATTCTGGTATGTTTTCTCTTTGTTCTCATTGGTTTCAAATAACTTCTTGATTTATGCCTTAATTTTGTTATTTACCCAGTAGTCATTCAGGAGCAGGTTGTTCAGTTTCCATGTAGTTGGGCAGTTTTGAGTGTGTTTCTTAATCCTGAGTTCTAATTTGATTGCACTGTAGTCTGAGAGACTGTTATGATTTCTGTTGTTTTGCACTTGCTGTGTGTTTTACTTCTAATTATGTGGTTGATTTTAGAATAAGTGCGATGTGGCTGAGAAGAATGTATATTCTGTTGATTTGGGGTGGAGAGTTCTGTAAATGTCTATTAGGTCCACTTGGTCTGAAGCTGAGTTCAAGTCCTGAATATCCTTGTTAATTTTCTGTCTCATTGATCTAATATTGACAGTGGGGTACTAAAGTCTCTCACTATTATTGTGTGGGAGTCTAAGTCTCTTTGTAGTTCTCTAAGAAATTGTTTTATGAATCTGGGCGCTCCTGTGTTGGGTGCATATAGATTTAGCATAGTTAGCTCTTCTTGTTGCATTGATCCCTTTACCATTATGTAATGCCTTTGTTTTTTTTTTGGTTTTTTTTGATCTTTGTTTAAAGTACATTTTATCAGAGACTAGGATTGCAACCCTTGCTTTCTTTTGCTTTTCATTTGCCTGGTAAATATTTCTCCATCCCTTTATTTTGAGCCTATGTGTGTCTTTCTTTGCATGTGAGATGGGTCTCCTGAATACAGCACACCGATGGGTCTTGACTCCTTATCAAATTTTCCAGTCTGTCTTTTAATTGGGGCATTTAGCCCATTTACATTTAAGGTTAATATTGTTATGTGTGAATTTGATCCTGTCATCATGATGCTAGCTGGTTATGTTGCACATTAGTTGATGTAGTTTCTTCATACTGTCATTGGTCTTTATATTTTGGTGTGTTTTTGCAGTGGCTGGTACCAGTTTTTCCTTTCCATATTTAGTGTTTTCTTCAGAGGTTCATGTAAGGCAGGCCTGGTGGTGACAAAAATCCCTCAGCATTTGCTTGTCTGTAAAGGATTTTATTTCTCCTTTCCTTATGAAGCTTAGTTTGGCTGGATATGAAATTCTGGGTTGAAAATTCTTTTCTTTAAGAATATTGAGGCCAGGCGCAGTGTCTCATGCCTGTAATCTCAGCACTTTGCGAGGCTGAGGCAGATGGATCAGGAGGTCAAGAAATCAAGACCATCCTGGCCAACATGGTGAAATCATGTCTCTACTACAAATATAAAAATTAGCTGGGTGTGTTGGTTCATGCCTGGAGTCCCAGCTGCTCGGGAGGCTGAGGTAGGAGAATCGCTTGAACTCAGGAGGCAGAGTTTGCAGTGAGCTGAGGTCGTGTGCCATTGCACTCCAGTATGGTGACAGAGTGATAATCTGTCTCCAAAAAAAAAAAAAAAAGAATGTTTAATATTGGTCACTACTTTCTTCTGGCTTGTAGGTTTCTGCAAAAAGATCCTCTGGTAGTCTGATGGGATTTTTTTTGTAGCTAACTTGACCTCTCTCTCTGGCTGCCCTTACATTTTTCCTTTGTTTGAACCTTGGAGATTCTGAAAATTATGTGTCTTAGGTTGCTCTTTTCAAGGAGTATCTTAGTGGTGTTCTCGGTATATACTGAATTTGAATGTTGGCCTGTCTTGCTAGGCTTGGGGATATTCTGATAATATCCTGAAGAGTGTTTTCCAACTTGGTTCCAGTCTCCCTGTGACTTTCAGGTATACCAATCAATCATAGGTTTGGTCTTTTCATGTAGTCCCATATTTCTTGGAGGCTTTGTTCATTTCATTCTTTTTTCTCTAATCTTGTTGTTGTGCCTTATTTCTGTAAGTTGATCTTCAATCTCATATCTTTTCTTCTGATTGATCGATTCAGCTATTGATACTTGTGTATACTTCTTGAAGTTCTCGTATTGTGTTTTTCAGCGCCATCAGGTCATTTATGTTCTTCCCTAAATTGGTTATTCTCATTATCGTTCCTGTAACGTTTGATCAAGGTTCTTAGCTTCCTTGCATTAGGTTAGAACATGCTCCTTTAGCTCAGTGGAGTTCAATATTACCCACCTTATGAGGCCTACTTCTATCAATTTGTCAAATTCATTCTCTATCCAGTTTTATGTCCTTGCTGGAAAGGAGTTGTGATCCTTTAAAGGAGAAGAGGCAATCTGGGCTTTGGAATTTTCAGCATTTTTGTGCTGGCTTTTCCTTCTCTTCCTAGATTTCTCTATTTTTGATCTTTGAGGCTGATGACCCTGGGATGGGTTTTTTGTGTGGGGGTCCTTTTTGTTGATGTTGATGCTTTTGCTTGCTGTTGGTTAGTTTTTCTTCTAAGAGTCAGGCCCCTCTTCTACAGGTCCACTCTAGACCTTGTTGACCTGGGTATCACTAGTGGAGGCTTCAGAACAGCAAAGATTGTTGCCTGCTTCTTCTCTGGAAGCTTCATCCCAGAGAGGCACCAGCCTGATGCCAGCTGGAGCTCTCCTGTATCAGGTGTCTGTTTACCCCTATTGGGAGGTCTCTCCCAATTAGGAGGCACAGGAGTCAGGGACCCAATTGAGGAGGCAGTCTGTGCTGTGCTGGGAGAATCTTCCTTGTCTAGATCAGCTGTTCTCTTCAGAGCTGGCAGGCATAAAAGTTTAAGTCAGCTGAATCTGTGCCCACAGCCACCCACTTCCCCAGGTGCTCTATCCCAGGAAGATGGGAGTTTATCTGTAAGCCCCTGACTGGGGCCTTACCTTTTATTCAGAGATGCCCAGTGAGGAGGAATCTAGAGAAGCAGTCTGGCCGCAGCTGCTTTGCCACGCTGTGGTGAGTTCCACCCAGCCCGTACATCCCAGCCTCCTGGGCACTATCAGGGGAAAACTGCCTACTAAAGCCTCAGTAATGGTGGACGTTCCTCCCCCCACCTAGCCTGATCATCCCCGGTTGACTTCAGACTGCTATACTGGCAGTGAGGATTTCAAGCTAGCGGGTCTTAGCTTGCTGGGCTCCATGGGAGTGGGACCTGCTGATCCAGACCACTTGACTCCCTGGCTTTAGCCCCCTCTTCAGGGGAGTGAGTGGTTCTGTCTTGCTGGGGTTCCAGGTGCCATTGGGGTACAGAAAAACCTCCTGCAGTTAGCTCAGTGTCTGTCTAAACAGCTGCCCAGTTTTCTCCTTGAAACCCAGGGCCCTGGTGGTATAGGCACATGAGGGAATCTCTCAATCTGTGGATTGCAAAAACCACGGGAAAAGTGTAGTATCCGGGCCTGGTAGCAGTCTGTCACGGTTTCCCTTGTCTGGAGAAGGGAGGTCCCCAGCAGCTTGCACTTCCCAGGTGAGGCAATGCCTTACCCTGCTTCTGTTAGCCCTCTGTGGGCTGCTTCCACTGTGTAACCAGTCCCAGTGAGATGAACTGGGTACCTCAGTTGAAATGCAGAAATCACCTGCCTTCCATGTTGGTCTCTCTGGGACCTGCAGACCAGAGCTGTTCCAGCTCAGCCATCTTGCCCTCTTACCCCCTTTCAGTATTAAAATCCTCAAAATCATCTTTGGAGAAAGATACAGCCCTGCCTCCTGCACACTCATATTTACCTTGGGCAAATAATCCTCCTAAAATGATTGAGACTCACCTCGATTATTTTCATTGATTTACACCTCTATAACACTTTATGCTTCCCTAATTACAATTAATTTTGCACTTATTAAAGTTTTATAGTGGTCTTATACCACTGCATAACAGATTTTAATTTAGTGAAAATAAAGGGTAGCCTTTGCAATTTGTTTCCTCCAAAGTGACAATATGTGTCTTGTATATATAGGCAATCAGATAATAGTGAATTGAAACTGATTGTCCTGCAACTCTATCTTTTCCTTTTCTACTCCTCAGTCAGTTGGGCTCTTAATATTTCCTATCTGTCTACATATTGTATGATAATAATTTTATAACCCAGGGCAAATCATGCCTTTTTTTCTGCCTCAAACACAATATTGCCTTCTAAATAGGATCCAGTCTACTCAGTATGGCATCCAAGATCCTCTCATGTCTTTGTCTTATCTACTCAGTGTCTACTCTAAATTCTATGCATTTGTCTTGGTACCTCGAATGAGGTCTATGGTATCATGGTATGTATAGGAATAACATTAGTTAAGTCACACCGGGGTAACTGCATACAACTACTTATGACAGGGATAATAGACATAGGGTTTCTGGCTGCTTCATTCTTGACCTGGCTGTCCCAAAAGTTGAGAAGTTATGTGATCACAGCTCTAACCTATTTAAGACACAACTTGGAGGCAGCTTTATGCCATGCTTACACACCCATTGGCTTTCATTGGTGTTATCTCCTTTTTTGGGAAATGTTGCCCTCCACCAATTCCATATCCCCTCAACGCCACATTGCTGTCATTGTTAAAATGTATCCCAGTCTTTCAAGGCCTGACTCTGATGTTGCCTCAAAATTTTTATTTGACTTCTTTCTCTAAAATCATTCGTGTTTTATGTTTTCCCCACAGCATTTTATTTATACATTTTTAATAAAACTACAAGTAATCTCCCTGGTATTAGGCATATCATTATGGCCTTCCCTCCCTTTACCTCCATAAGGTTGCAAATCTTTGACTTGCATTCTATTCACTATTTAATCTATTTGCTTTTTAATCTTCTTTAGTGACAAACAGTAGCCTGCACAGACAAACATAGACTACACTTATTTTTTTGAGTCGACTTGCTGGGTATCTCATAAAGGTAATATTTTATGCTATATGTAGAAGGGAACAGTTAGTTTGATAGTGTTTCTTGTTGTTTCTTTTAAAAATAAATCTTAAAATCATTAAGTCAGTGGTTCTCAAACCTTAGTGAGAAAAACCTAGAGAGCTTGTTGAAACACAGATTTCTAGGTTCCAATCCCAGAGATTTTTATTCACTAGGTGTGGGTGGTTTCCAAAATTAGCATTTCTAACAAGTTTGCAGGTGATGCTGATGGTGCTGGTCAAGGGATTACATTTTGAAAATGCTGCATTGAGCTGCAGATATGCTTTCTGGGTTTAGGAAGTCTTGTAAAAGTATCATTTTAGAAGGATATTTTTTGCATACGTGTGACAAGGTAGAATTGTTGGGTGATATAACAAAACTAGAGGTTATATTTTCTGACTTCAGCCACTCTTTGTTAGGCTTATGCATAGGAAATAAAAATGTTCCTTTGGGATTTGCTCTTTTGCATGTATACTGGTATTCTCCAACTACAAATGTACAGTGCTGTGCCAGAGAAGGTACTCCCCATGCCCCATGCATCTTGGAGGCCTCTTTATTTTGCTTATTATCCATTAGAAGTCAGAAGTCACCAACTCTATATTATATTAATGTCCAAGTTCTGGAGGACAGTGGCGGGAAGGGCCAGGTTGTCTTACTCTGCTTCCATCTCGAAAATGAGTAATTACAATGAGTATCTGGTAAAGAGGAGAGGACAATGAAGAGCGAAAGAGACACATGTTCCTGGGGCCACATAATTTCCTTTTTACGCCCTATGAAGGGCATTTACCCCGTAAAGAACAGCCCATTATTAAAGACAGTGTCATTTTAATTATGTTACTAGTTTACTGGGGCTTTATGGATGACACTTGTGAAGCTGGCCATCATTTATAACACTGCTTCTTGGGATTATGCATTCTGAGTTCCAAATAGCTAATTTGGAAATCAACTCAGGGAACACAACCTGTCTGCAAATTGGGTACTGCTTGTACTGCAGTTTCTAGAGCATATTCATTCTACTCATTTCCTAAAGTGGCTCATTTTTATACAGCAGGTAATAATACAAGCATGTGCTTAGTCTGTGCAGAGAAATTGACAATTTCCTATGGATATTGTTTATTCGCATAGGGTGGAGATGGTGATGTAAAAACCTTGTGGCGGTTGCAGATTCTCATTCTGGAGCAAAGGCAGGCTAAAGGCTATGTCTGTTAGCCAACACTACAGTGTTCTGAGCACACTAAACCTACTGTGTAAGTAGTGGCCTCTCTGGATGCGTTTGGTTGGTAGACAAATGGAGGAGGACCCTTAGGAAGTAAGGAGCAGAATAAGGGGAATACACTGTCTATGACACACAGTGATCATCCAGAAACAGTGACCAAGAAGGTTAGGAATGTTTAGCCAAATTTTGTGTGGATATCTGCATAGCATTAACCATAATAGCTAAGTAAGTAATTTTGGGTGCGGAATGTGGTGACCTATTTTCATCAAATAGGTTCCCCCGGAAGCTGACTCTGAGCCAGAGATCAGCATGCAGGATATTTACGAGGGTGGGCTGTTTAGGGTCAAAATCTATATTACTCAGGGTTTTCTAGAGAAATAGAAATAATGTTTCACCTGTTTCTGGGCATCCCTTAACCCAGTCAAGTTGACATATAAAATTAACCATCACAACATCAACAGGAAAAAGTAAGAAAGCAGCACTGGGCTGAGCCCCACAAAGCTTCCCTCAGCCAAGGCTCTGGGGGGCTCTGAGATTGCGATGACCTCTCAGCATTTCCCTGGTTTGGGCCAGTGGGACTGGCTTGTATTCTTCTGTATCCGTCAGTCTTCAGATACAGGCTGCCCCTGGGAAAGGGGTTACAACGTTGGCTGAGGGAATTCTCAGAGACGGCTGAGAGTGTCTGCCAGTAGCCAGCTGTGCATCCTTCAGTTCTGAAGGGAGGTCTGAGTGTCAAGGCAGAGCATCCATGACACCTGTTCAGGAAGTAGGAATGTCTGTGGGCAGCTGGGAATACATAGACTATGCCCTCTCTATGGGGGAGGAACAGAGGTCCTTAGCAGAGGTCCATGGTTGCAGGTGAATAAGCAATTACAGGGCACTGGGCACATTAAAAAGAACTAGAATAATATAACATGGCCTTGACCTATGGACCTTCAGTTTTATGTTCATCAACTCATAAATAGTACTGCTTACCCATACAGCAGCCTTGAAAGTACTGTTAACTCCACTTTACAGAAGAAGGCTTAAATAGAAAAGTGCTTGCTCACATGTCTGAAGCAGAATCCAACACCAAGTCTCTTTCTGAATCTCCTGCTCTTTTGACTCTGTTCCCTGAACAGACTCAAGAAATTTAGTCACACACGGTTTCAAAGCCAGGACAAATCTAATAGTAGCTGCAGAATGGCTGAACACAGGCTGCAGGAAACCATACCAGGGTGCCAGGCTTGAGCTGGTACATGTTCCTAATGAGTGAGCCAAGGCCCCGAGAGGAGCTTAGCCCAAAGATGGGCAGAGCTGGGGAGGAGCAATGGCAGACAGTGGAGGCAAAACTTTGGTGTGTTCAGCTCAGAATGAGCTAGCCAGCTGACTGAAATATAATGATTTCTTATTAGAGAATCTGGGTTGCCAAGTAAACTCATACTACATTGAGCTGTGCAAAGAGCTTGTAGCTCTATTTTCTATAGAAGATTTTATCTTCTTTGAGAACGCCTTTCTGTCTAATTAGTGAGAGGGAGATTGAAATATCTAAATTTAGTCACTCTAATTCAGTAATTTATATGATCTCTTAAGGTAAATCAGTTTCTTTTAGATCAGGTCCTAATCTTTTAGGTTGTGACTTCCTCACTCACATTTTCTGCCTATATGATGTTGGGATGTATGGAGGTATAAGTGATTTGGCCTGATGGTGTTGGGGAATAATGATGGGGGCTTCAGGAGCCACGAGCAGGTCCTGGCACTGCCTTCTATCCTTGCAGTGGCAAATTCCCTCATTCTACTTGTCTGCTCAGGTCAAGTGGAGGTCTCTTTGCTCATGCCTCAGTTATATCTCAGAGGACCTCCCTGAAGACTCAGCCTCAGCCTCAGCTTAAATTTGATGGGCCTCTGGATCTCCCTGGAATCTGATTGCAACTGATCTGATTCCCAACTCTTGGTCATTCCAGCACCTTCCAGTGTCTATGCCATTCGACTTTTATAGCAGACACCTCCCTTGTCAGCCAGCGCTATCAGCTACCTTCTGCACTACTCCACAATGCATGTAGAAACATGAAACTATGTCCGTTCTCGGGAGCTGAAGCCACCTCCAGAAAGACTCCAGTAAGGCCCAGGACTTCCATCTCTAACCAACAGTGATGACCCACCTCTCTCATTCTGCAACGGTCACTCCTGTGCTGATGTGAGGACAGCTTCTAAAGCATCCCCTCAGTATCTCAGACAGAAATGGGGTCAAAGGACACCAACTTTTGGCTGGACTCCCAGTTTCTTTACCTTGTTGCCTGCATCAGTTGTAGGGAGAACAGGGCAATGTTTTCTGTTTTTTTCTTCCTCTTGATGTCTTCCTACTGCTGCAGTGCCAAGCTCTCATGCTCCTTCTCCCATCTCATGGGAACCTGCCCCTTCCTCACAGGCCTTTTCCCTTTTCTTCTTTTTCCAGAGCAATGATGGTGGAATTGCTACTGGGGGCAGAAAGAAGACTGAAAACATATCAATTTAATATTCCCAAATACTCCTTTTCTATGAGCTATGGCACATGCCATGAAGCATCTTTCTGTGAACTCTTTCTCAGCATCGTGTTTTTGCTGTGCAATGCAAAAAATGTTCTAGTTGCCTTAATATCCCTGACTTATGATGCCTCTGAATTAAATACTTGCCAAAGTGGAGGAAAAAGCCTTTCTAAAACTTTGCAAATAGATGAGTTACTGAACTCAGTAATTTAAAGAATCTTGTGGTTGCTTGATTGTGTGGTCTCAGGAATAGGAAAAAGAAGGTATAGTTAAATTTCTCAGAAATTGAAATATTCATACATTGAACTATTTCTGATATAATTGTAAAGAGTACTTTTAAGCCTGTGGTGTATGATCAGAATCTAAGACGTCAAATGAGCAATTTAAAATAATTAATGTTAATGACTTTTTTAGTCATTCAATTTCCTTTAATACCTCGTCAGTATGTAGTTTAGTTTCATCCCCTACTAAGAGACCATTTCTGACATTTGACAGCGTAACTGTGTTTTTTACAAATCTAGTATTCTTTTTTTCCTTTTCTTTTCTTTTTCTTTTTTTTTCTTTTGAGAGGATGTCTTGCTCTGTCACCCAGGCTGGAGTGCAGTGGCGCGATCTCCGCTCACTGCAACCTCTGCCTCCGGGTGCAAGCTATTCTTCTGCCTCAGCCTCCCAAGAAGCTGGGACTATAGGCATGCACCACCACACCTAGCCAATTTCCGTATTTTTTAAGTAGAGATGGGGTTTCACCATATTGGCCAGGCTGGTCTCAAACTCTTGACCTTGTGATCTGCCTGCCTCTGCCTCCCAAAATGCTGGGATTACAGGCATGAGCCACTGTGCCCAGCCCCAAGTCTAGTATTCTGAAGTCCTGTGTAGTTGACAGTCTTCCACTCAGAGTGGCCGCCTGGAACAGCAGACCTGGTGTTAACCAGGAGCTTGTTAGAAATGCAGAATCTTTGGCTCACTCCAAACCTACTGAATCAGAAGCTGCATTTTAACGAGATTCCCGGGTGACTTGTATGCACGTTAAAATATGAGAAGCACTAGTCAGCGACACTGGAGGAAACCCTGCAAAGAGACGTTATTAAATTCATTCAGTGTGTTTGTATAAACCGTTTATAACAAATAATAAAATGAAGTGGAAGTAAATCATTCCTTTGCACTCTGGTTCTTATTATTTTTTCAAATCTGTGCTCATTTCCTTCCCCTAATTAAAAAAGAGACAGCTGTTCACTCAGTGCACCTGGGTTCACCCCAGTTCGGGCTCAGTTAGGTTTCTGCATCAGTCAAGCCAGCTAAGCACAGCTGCGGCATAGCTTCAAATCAGCAGTTCTTCAGGCCACCTGTTACAACAAACTACATTAAAACACTCCCAGGCAATCTTGTCTCCAATTCCTTCCTCCCCTAGCCTCCAGTAGCTATCCTATAGTAATTGAAAGCAATATAAATTACTTGTCAAAAGTAAATGTCTATGAAAAAATGCAGCTGTGTTATATGGAAAGGACTTAATTTCACTAAATAGTTCTCTTCCTCCACATCAGTTAAAACCACTGGAAAGAGGGGTGACAATGGGTTATAAAATTCCCTGAAATCCCACCAGAAGAGGCCTCTACAGCCAAAGCAAAATGAGGATCTAAACAAGAATCTTGCTAATGTAGCCAAGCCCAGAACTGCTGGGATAATTGAGGATAAGAGTTGCTTTGTTCTCGCTTCCCACTCCCTGCTATTTTCTTCTTGCAATCCATTTAGCTTTACCCTCGGCGATTGCTCTACCTTTTTAGCATTTCAATAATACCTCTAAGCATGTACCACTTTCTGTGTACACCCACCCTTTCCTGCTCAATAGTCTTTTGTTTCTTGGTTAATTCAGCGAGGCTAACTGAGTCCTGGCCTCAAGCTCACAGCTTCGAAGACCGGGGCCAGAACTATAAATGGGCACACTCAATAGCATGCAGCAGAGGTTTAGGAAGAAAAAGGACAGCAAGGTGACAGATCCAATGCATCCAGTGATAAGTTATCAGCTTTTGGCTTTGATTAGGGAGATACGGCAATTATAAATAAAGAGGATAGCATTAATTACATTGGAATGCCTACTTCATGTTTATTTATTATGGAGCTTTGAGGCAGGTACTATTACCATCATCACCATTTTAGAAAACCAAGCTCTAAGAGATTTTAGAAAATTTTCACAGTTAGTAAACTGTTGTATTAGAATTAACACCTGGGTTTGATTCCCAAATCACTGCTCTTGTTACAACAACCTGCTTCCCTTCCGGGTGTCTCAGCAGATGGGCACAGCATGAATACAGACATGTCTGGCAACAAGGTGATATGTGGATATGCAGCCAGGTAGTCATATGGTGGGTATTAGGAAAGTTTGCCTGGAAGTAACAGAACATCTGCTGTGGGCCTAGGGTTCAGGGGCAGGACTTGAATGCTGAAAGCAAAACCAAAACTAAGTAGGATCTGCTCTTAGGAGACTTAGGGTTCCTGACAGTTGTCAGTCGTGGGCCCTAAATTCAGGTAGAAGTCGTCATCTGGAATAGAATGAGGGGACTGAGTTCTAGCAGGCAGTGACTAAGAACTAGGGACAGCAAAGGAGGAAAAGAAGGAAGAAAGGAAGTAGGAAAAACATCTCATTTTCACTTGAGATATGGACCTGTTAAAACCTGCCCAGTTGTCCCATAGAACTGATGTTTGTGGGTTTTTTTTTCTTGTATAAACATAAAAATTGACTCTCCCAGTCTTAAAACTAGATAAAGTTGTATTTGTCTTATCTGAGTTCCTTCTTCAGGAAACCAACCCTCAAGCCTCCCAGATGGCATCAAGGAGCTGAAACTCACTAGACTACCACATCCAGATAATGAGAAACCAGACCCTTCATCCCTCATGATATCCTTACCCCACCTTAATATCTATTAACTTGCATGTGATCACCTTCCTTCCCTGCTATATAAACCCCTAATTCTAGTTGGTTGAGGAAATGGATTTGAAACTGATCTCCCATCTCCTCAGCTGTAGCATCCAAATAGTCTTCTTCCTTGGCAATACTCATTTTGTCTCAGTGACTGGCTGTCTTTGTGGCGAGCAACAGGACCCAGATGGAACCTCTGGTGTTTTGGTCACACTATGAATGGATTGTGGAATTCCCTCTACAAAGCATAGAACTGGTCCTCAAGAGTGGGATGTAATGGAATATGAAGGTAGAGATGAAAACAAAGATGGAAAAGACATTTTCCGGGGCTTTCTTTTGTGGTACTAGAGATTTAAGTGGAAATTACAGACTCTGACTTATGCTAATTATAAAAGGAATCGGCTAAGAATCAGGACTCCAAGTTTAAGACCAGCCTGAGCAACTTAATCAGACCCTGCCTCTATGAAAAAGAAAAAAGAAAAAAAAAAAAAAACCAGGACTCCAAGGTGGAATAGAATGCTGTATGAAGGCATTATGTTCCTATCCCCAGAACTTACAAAAACATTTCTGTGCTTACTAGGCATTTAGTGATTTCTGTCACACTTCTGATAACAATTTAAACTTTTACTGCAGCCCTGAAACCCTATCTAATGTGTCTCCTGTCTAGCTCTCTGACCTATCAGTTTCTTTTATACTCGCTATTTTCTGTCAGGGCTGCTCGACAGAGGTGCTGGTATTTTGGTTGGGAAAATTCCTCTGGAGCAGGAGTATTTCAAGTACTGCTAGATATTTTGCATCCCTGGCCCCTGTTCACAAAATACCAGCAACACCCCCATGCTGTCGCATGCCCCCACACACATCTAACACTCCAGTGGAGACTTGATCTGTGGCTCCCTGGCATCTCTTCACTTTAATATGTGAAGCTCTTTCCTGTCTCAGAGCTATCACATTTGCTTTGAATCTTCTTCCCATGACATTTCATATTACTTCTCATTTTTCAGTCTACATACCACTTCCTCCAAGGGCATCTCCTCACCCTTGTTCAGAGCATTTATCATGACCCGAAATCACTTTCTTTGCCTTTTTTCTCTTAGTCCTTTTTCTTCCCCTCACTAGAATGAAATCCTTATGAGAAGGAAATTGTGTACTTTACATTCACCACTGTACATTGACACACAGAAGACCGCTTCATGTGCAGTAGATCCTCAAGTGTTTTTTGAATTCTATGAATTAAGGAAATGGAATTTTGAATATTATGAATAAAGGGATAGATGATCACTTTCCAAGATGTTATAGGAGAGTTTTCTGCACTAGGTAGAAAACTGTATTCCATATCAGTGTAAGCCTCAACTATTCTGTAGCTTCTAGAGTTTTTGAAGGAGAAAGAATTTTACTCACTGAGCTTCTAATACATTTCAATGGAACACACGTATTCAAACCATAGCATCTCTCAAGCTAATGTTGAATAAATGATTTTAAAATAAAAATTAGGTAGAAAAGCCACGTGGCTTTTCTAAAGGTCGGACTTATTTTCAAATTAAAGTAAAATGGCCAAGATTAACCCCTAACCCCAACCTTAAAAAGTTAACCAGCTTTGTTCCCCTGGTGGATGTATTCTCATGGGGTGATGGTGATGCTAATGACACTTCACCTCTGGGACCCCTCACTTACCCAAGGCCCAGAGAGAGTCCTTACCATTATGGTATTCATAATATTTATTTATATATTTTTTTTTTAAAAAGAGAAACCCAAAATTGTATAAGCTTCAGTTCAGGCTCCACAAAATCTGGATCTACCTCTCTATATATGATTAAAATAGACATAACTCCCGCTTAGTTATCACAACCCAGAAAAAAAGAAATGGACAGCAAGGGGGTGCTTTTTTCTGTTTTCAAAGACTGTTATTGAAAATGAACAGAATGATGGAAATATCCATGTCTGAAAGTAGAGTGAGGAAATGAACACACCTAAGTGCTAAAAGAGTAGAATATTTTAAAGAGCTAACTGCCGTGGAAGCTGGTACAACATAAATTATATATACAGAGAAACTGAGCATAATGTATGGCTTTTAATGTGGATATATGGCAAATACCCTCTTCTTCGTATTTTTCTCCTTTGAGGTTGACTTTAAGGATTGCAGAAGTTTTTCTTTTTTCTTGGAAAGATGTAATAAGGACTTATGAACAGAAGACATGTCTGTGTGCCAGACAGCTGCGAGACAAAATCATGGATCTCCGCACTGTAACACCCCAGACTCAGGGTTTATAGGGAAATGGTGATTCAGAAGGGATGTGCAGGACAGCTGAAGTATAATAACATGAAGGTTGTTTCACCCAAGGGCAGGATTTATGGTAAGTACCTGCTCTTACACAAGGAACAATAGATAAACTGGAAATCTTAGAGTCCTTCCTGGAACTGGGGTTAATCAGAAGTCAGTATGGTAAATTAGCATCCAAGATGGAGTTGCTTTGGCCTCCACACTCCATCCCCTTAATTCAGCTCTTATAGTTTCATCTGCCTTCCTCTTCTGTGATGGTCCCTGAGCCTTTAGGGAAGATACTTGTTATGGCATAGGTTTAGTAGCAGTGTGTTGGCGATGGAAAACAGATCAGGCCTACTGAGATTCCAAATGAGGGAGATTCACAGGCTTTGTTGAATCATCTCTAGTTTTTGAAATACTGTGATTTCAGTTTTTTCAGAAGTAAAACAATGAGACAGATATTAATAATTTGAATAGTAGAATTATAATGCATACCAGGATTAAAATCAAAAGAGAATTTGAGGCCAGGCATGGTGGCTCATGTCTGTAATTCCAGCACTTTGGGAGGTCGATGTGGACGGATCACTTAAGGCCAGGAGTTTGAGACCAGCCTGGCCAACATGGCGAGACACTGTCTCTAACAAATACACCAAAAATTAGTCAGGTTGGTGGTGCGTACGTGTAGTCCCAGCTCCTTGGTAGGCTGAGGCATGAATCTCTTGAACCCAGAATTTGAATGCTGGAAAAACAAAACCACAAAAGAAACTGTTCCATTAAGGAGCCAACTGAAAGCATCATGAAGAAAACTAAAATCCAGTTCTTCTTTAGAGACTTGTTGCAGTCAACAAATAATTCAGGATTTGCTCAAATTGTAGGCAAATAATAACTCCAAAACAATGATTAGGGCTAGCATCTAAGCTTTTCTATCACTTCCCCATGTCTACCAAGGATAAACTATACTATGACAAATTTATTTTCAAAACGAATTTTAGTTTTATTATACTTGGCCTGATTATTTTTATAAAGTGTGGCAAGAATAGTGATGGGCCACACAGGCTCTTTTTAAGTTGGCTTTGCTGACTTTTATAAGAAATTTTGGATTTGACTTTTTAAAAGCCTCAAGGCAAGAAGCCAAGCCAAAGATTTGCCATAAACTGTGCTGGTAATATCTCTCTTCTCAAGGTCCCAAAATATCTTGAGGTTCCTGAGCTTGTTAGAAAGTGACATTCTTTTTTTTTTTTTTGAGATGGAGTCTTTCTCTGTTGCCCAGGTTGGAGTGCTGTAGGATGATCTCAGCACACTGCAACCTCTGTCTCCCTGGTTCAAGTGATTCTCCTGCCTCAGCCTCCTGAGTAGCTGGGATTAGAGGTGCCTGCCACCACACCTGGATACTTTTTGTATTTTTAATAGAGATGGGTTTTCACCATCTTGGCCAGGCTTGTCTTGAACTCTTGATCTCAAGTGATCGACCTGCCTCGGCCTCCCAGAGAGCTGGGATTACAGGTGTGAGCCACTGCACCCGGCCAGAAAGTGACATTCTTTTACTTACCACAGGTCAAGAACCTTGTAATAAAACAATTTAAACAAGATACCAGGCTAGTCTTTCCAAGGGGCTTTTTATTGGCTCTATAAAGTTGACTTCAATTCCTCAAAGCAATCTGATCATATCTGAAATATGCCATTCCTTGGTAAAATAACCAAGCGTCTCCAATTATGATCCATTATAAAAGAAAACCGATTCTTACAGAATTTATGCAAATAACTAGATTGCCATAAAAGAAGAATACTTGTGAATAGTTTCCAAATTGTGGAGAACTCTGGTAGAGAAAAATGTAAATTTTGCTGTTTTTGAGTATTTGAAAAAATACTCAACGTCTTGTTAAAACTTCAGCTGAATTAAATTAGACTTTAATTGAACAATGAAAGATTCACGAATCAGGCAGCCCCCAAGAATCACAGCAGCTTCAGAGAGACTCCAGGGATGCCTCGTGGTCAGAACAAATTTACAGACAAAAAAAGGGGAGTGACGTATAGACATCAGAAGTGAGGTACAGAAACAATTTGGATTGCTTGTAGCTCTGCACTTGCCTTATTTGAACACAGTTGTAACACTCAGCAGCGTGGGAGTGGTTGAAGTATGGCTGCTGGGATTGGCCAAGACTCAGCCAATGTTATAGGTGCATACTCCTAAGTTAGGTTTTCAATTTTGTCTGCCTGTTAAGCTAGGTTGCAGTTCATCCACAAGGACTCAGATGTAGAAGTAGGGAGTCCTTCTCAGGCTGTATTTAGTTTGCTTTAACATTCTCTCAGGTATAAATACCTCAAAAGAAAAAGAGATTTCCTTGATTCTTCTTCATTTGGGGTAGCAGCCTTCCAAACAGGATGTTGTCCATTCACCCGGGAACTGCCATCCACAAACCAAGCAGTCTTTGTCAGT
Organism: Cacajao melanocephalus; assembly: GCA_963573385.1. Taxonomy (NCBI): domain Eukaryota; kingdom Metazoa; phylum Chordata; class Mammalia; order Primates; family Pitheciidae; genus Cacajao; species Cacajao melanocephalus. The sequence goes on along the minus strand of CAUYLG010069634.1, from coordinate 55,599 downwards.
CAAGTAAGACCTGCTTATCAGGCACCGTGGAATCCAGTGGTTCCTCACGTAGTTCCAGCGTGAGTCCCGTGGAAGGCTTTCTACTCATAACCGTCACTTCCTTGCACTTCCCAGGCAGCAAGATTTTATAAACCACTTGCATTTTATCATGGAACTCTTTGGGGCATTGCTGTCCCCGTTAGCACAGGAGTAGCTTCATTTAATGTCCCATAGCAAGGCAATAAATGCCCCCCAAGTGGAAACTCTCTAGTCCAGAGTGCCAGAAGTAATTGTTGGGCCATCAGCCCCAGTAAATGCGCCACAAACAGCTTTTTGGTGGAGAATTCATTCTGACCAATAGTCCAGCTTCTACTCTACGTTTTGTGAGGTCAGGCATTCTTATTAATTCCCATTTAGCATGTCCAATTAATATTGCTCAAAGGGGGCCTGGTGTGGTGGCTCAAGCCTGTAATCCCAGCACTTTGGGAGGCTGAGGCAGGTGGATCGCCTGAGGTCAGGAGTTCAAGACCAGCCTGGCCAACATGGTGAAACCCCATCTTTACTAAAAATATAAAAACTAGCCAGGTGTGGTGGTGTGCACCTGTGATCCCAGCTACCCAGGAGGCTGAGGCAGGAGAATTGCTGGAACCTGGTGGGGCAGAGGCTACAGTGAACTGAAACTGTGTCACTGCACTGCAGCCTGGGCAACAGAGCAAGACTCCATCTCAAAAAAAAAAAATATATATATATATGTATATATATGTGTATATATGTATGTATATATATGTGTATATATATGTATATATATGTGTATATATGTATGTATATGTGTGTATATATATGTATGTATATATATGTGTGTGTATATATATATACACACACACATACACACACACACATAGATACACACACATACACACACATACACATATATATAGCTGAAAGGGAAGATTTACATGCCTTCTTTGTATATAGTACTAGATGGGGAAGTGGTCTCTGTTTAAATACAGTGTCTATTTTCATAAAAGGTTTAGTTAAAGAATACACAACTACTTTACATAAAGCCTGTTTAAACATTTCCACTTTTATCAACCCTTAAGTTTTTATCTTCTGGTCCCAGGAACTGCTCTTTTGCACTCTCATTTTACCCTCTGTTGAAAAAGGATTTGGGTTCCCAGCAGGAGGTTGAACAAGGGAACTCAGGCCCTTTTGTCAATCTTTGTTTTGATTCACCTGCTGCAACCCTGGCTCAGGTAGTTGCTGGTCAGCTTTCTTACCGTAACCTTTGCCTTCTGATTTTTTTTTTTAATATTTAATCTGGGGTAAATACAGAAAATTGGTTTGGGGCTCTCTAATATTGGGGGACCAGCAGGAGCTCTCTTTGGTCCACTCAACCTTTGATAGTGTATTAAGGCCTTTGTTTTACCTCATAAATTTCCATTTATTTCATTCTATTTCTTGATAACCATCTAAAGATTCCCAGCCTGCTGGGATGGGTCCCATGATCTTCCCATTCTTTTTTCTCTCCGTTTCACTCCTTTCAACTTTTTTTTTTTTTTTAAAAATCAACCTCACTTTTTAATAAGCAGTTAAACATTTTTACCTTCCTAGCATGAATCCCTGGATCCTTTTTTCCTCATGCCCTTGTTAGTTATCCTAATGTTCTTATTAGCATCTGTAAAACAGAAGAGGGGACGCTAAACCAGCACATTTGATGCGGCTTCCTTAACTGTCTTTCAGTTTGTGGCAGCACTGGTTTGTCCGTGTGGAAGGGACCCCTTAACCACAGCACTTCACATGACCTGGGTAAAGGGCGTATCCAGCGGGTGAATATCCCTGTCATTCAAACGCCGGTTCCACCTGACTTGCATACAAAGCATATCAGTTGCTTTACCTAGGGTGCTCCTTGGGCATTTATAGGGAAAGTTAGAAAATCCCCCTTCTCAGCGTACACAGACCTTACAGATGCCTTTTATTCAGTCCATCAGGCCAGCTGTTGCCTCTGGAGTAGGTGCCTGGATTGTTTATACCCATCTGTGATTGTCCAGTAGTGAACTGTGGGTCCTGCCTCAACCCAAACATGCTCTTCTGCTCTGTAGTATTTAAAACCAAAGATACTGCGCCTAAGTTAGTTACTCTCACAATCCATTTCAGTAAAGGTTCCTTAGGAAGCAGATAATACTGATCTTTAAAATAGAATAGTTCTTTCACTTTATACCTTCTGATTTCAGTTGTTACTTGGTTTTGCCCTTCCCCTACATGAAATATCAGATACTCACATACACATGACACATCTTGTTTTCAATTGAGCTTGCTGTGTTCGTTCTTTCTCTTGTTTTCTGTCTTTCTCTCTTTCCCTCCCTCCCTATCTCCCTCCCTCTCTTTCTTTCTCTCTTTCTCTCTTCCTTTCTTCCTTCTTTTTTTTTTTGAGATGTCGTCTCGCTCCGTCACCCAGGCTAGAGTGCAGTGGTGTAATCATAGCTCACTGTAGCCTTGAAGTCCTGATTACCTTCTTGGTAACCACAGGTGTCAGAGGTGCTTTCTTTTGTCCCTGTCATAATTTTCCCCCTTTGGGGTAGTTTTGAGGCTAATGGCCTGAGCTCAGACAGACTCACCTCTGAGCTTGGTTCAGCCTCAAGGCCTAACCCAGAGCTCTCTTTTAATTTTATTTCAGCTATTAGATATAACAATAAGAAGGGAATTAAATATTTTGCCTTCTGCCTATTAGTGTGCCTTTCCTAATGCATTCAGAGAACCAACTTCCCAGGAGTTTGATCCATCTCTGAAATCGTCTACTTTTACTTTTTGTAACTGAATGCAGCACAGCCACTGCTCCATACCAGGGTGACCATGTGGCCAGATAGGAATCAAAAACTCCTCTTTCTCCACCCTTTTATCCTTTTTCTTTCTATCTGTTAAATTATCCGTATCGTTTTTCCTTCATTTTGAAACAACCTTTAAATAGCTTCTAAACTAGACAAAATTATTTTTCCTTTAAGCAAAAACCACGCCTTTGGGTTCCTTTATGACCTTCTTTACCAAAGCACATCTTGCTTTATACACTCTGTATATAGAGTCATATCTAGTAGTTTTACTTATATGTGTAAACTAGTATTTTAACTCTTAGTAACCCTAATTTCCGGTGAATAATCCAGAACTATTTAATATAACATAATATGACCTTAAGATTTGAAGTTACTGAAAAACATTTGGGAACTAGGCTGGGATGCAGTGGTGTGATCATAGCTCACTATAGCCTTGAACTCGTTAGTTAAGTGATCCTCCCACCTCGGCCTCCTAATAGCTGGTACTACAGACACACACCACTGAGCCCAGCTAATTTTTAAATTTTGTATAGAGATGTGGTCTCACTTTGATGCCCAGGATGGTCTTGAATTCTTGACTTCTAGCAGTCCTCCTGCCTTGGGCTTCCAAATTGCTGGGATTACAGGTGTGAGCCAATACACCAGGCCAGTTTGTTTCTTAATTCAATTACTGACTTCAGAGTGGAGCTCTTTAAGGAAAAGGACCAACAAAGTATGCAGTTTTAGGGCCTAATATTTATTGGAAGGCAGAACACTCACCTCCCTTCAAAAGCCAGAGAAACAGATAACACGACACAAAAGAGAGAAGAGTTTTAAACCTGGGAACAATCTGTCTGCTTTGCAACTCTTGGGTTCCATTAAGAAAAACAGAGGTTCCTCCCAAAAAAGAGTCTGTGGTGCCTTTTCTGTTTTCTCCCAAGGGAGTCCAGGCTGTCAGAAATTTCTTTTGTTTTCCTTTAGGTCTCTTATGTGGCATTGAGGGTGGCAAGAGAAAAGAGGGACAGACAGAAGCAAATGGAGAAACAGAATTCAGTTGATGGAGTTTAACAGAAAAAGCAGAGGTCTTATAGCAACACATGTGTATACAAAGATACCCCAAGTACTAGTTTTCACTAAGTTGACTGACTTTTGACTATAGAGCTCTTAAAAAATATATTTTTCCTAATTGTAATTCCCACTTAAGCCATCTTACTTTTGCTGCTAGCAGCGTTCCCATTGTCAAACAAGCACCCCACAGAAGCATCCATTCACTGCAGCAGGTGCTCACCACCCTTCCTCCGTGCATGTGATGGACAGCTTTCTGCCGAAAATCACTCTAAACATGCTGACGTTTTTGAGGTATCCCGTACTCACACGCAGGTGTCTGAAAGATGAGCCACACCATTCCAGGAAGTGACGGCCACCTAGAACTTCCCCCATGGATGCTTCATTCCCTTTGCTCATTTCTTGGTCTTTCAGCTCCTGGTCTGGCTCGCCCCATGCTTCATGGTGGGCAGGTCTATGCGAACCTACCCCTAAGTCCAAGGCAGCTGACAGGCTAAAGAAAGAGGCCGACAAATCCAGTTGCTTAGGAAGAAACATTTAATAGAGACTCATGAACAGAAGCCATGTCGGTGTCCCAGATGGTGGCTAGACAAGATGGCGGATCCCCACTGCAAAGTTTCTGTAACTTTCAAAAGGTCGAGGCTTAGAGGCTTCTGACAAAATCAGCACTAGCAAAAGCAACAGGAATAGCTTTAGTGAAATCACTAAGACAGGACTCGCACAAGAAACTCAATGTCTGTATAAGTGAGTAATCTCTAAAGTAGCAGTTTGTACGGCTAGGGTTGGGGTTAGTGGTCAGAGCATCTGTTTGAGATTCTGAACACTTCATGGATGCTCCATCCAGAAAAAGGCATAATCAAACTTGCATATGATTTCAAGGGCTTGTTAGACTCCTCTGGAAGTCCATCCATGGTATAAAACTTGGCTAACCTTTGATTTATCAGTTACTCAGCCCTCCATTTACTCAGCTGCATTCATACTTAGATGATTGTGTATTATATATTATATTGTATTCCTTGGTTTCAGTAGAATGTTATCTAGCATATATACTAATATTTTGGTTGTTTACTGTATATGAAAGACACAACTTCTTTCTTTTCTTTTTTGAGACAGTTTTGCTCTCGTCACCCAGGGTGGAGTGCAGTGGCACGATTTCAGCTCACTGCAACCTCCGTTTCCTGGGCCCAAGTGATTCTCCTGCCTCAGACTCCTGAGTAGCTGGGATTACAGGCCTGCCACCAAGCCTGGCTAATTTTTAAAATGTTTTTAGTAGAGCTGGGGTTTCACCATGTTGGCCAGGCTGGTCTCGAACTCCTGACCTCGGGTGATCCACCCGCCTTGGCCTCCCAAAGTGCTGGGATTACAGTCATGAGTCACCACGCCCAGCCAACACAACTTCTTTCTAAGTAATCTTTATGCAACTTACTGCACACAATCCTGACACATAAGTGTGACCCAATCTTTCAATTTAGTTTCTTTGTTTACTCATCAAATAATCTCTCTTTCATTTTTAATTGTAAGAAATTGGTTCTGTAACATAAGTGAGCCTGCAAGAAAGAGAACAGGCTCCGATAATGGAGTCGTTTTTATCAGACGAATCTTCCCGGTAGTCCCACCCTGTGCCACTCACACACAGTCATGCTCAGTGCGTTCCCAGGGCAGCCCAGGGCAGAATAGGATGCACGCCTCTCTGGGGTGGAAGGAGAGGCGAGACTGCAAGGACTGGGCTGCCTACCCAAACCTCTTCCATGTGTTACATGACATTTTTGAAGTTTTTATGGATATTGGAGGCAAGAAGAGATACTATAGAAACTCAATTAACTAAATGACTTATCTTTTATCAAAATTTCATCTCACCCTGAATGGGCTTTCAATCATCTCCCTAGTCTCACAAGTGAGCACTGAGGGGACCCATGCCCTGGAATAAGTCAGTTCTCTGTGAAGAGGCATCTAAGAAAGTTTCTCCCTGTAGCTAGAATGTCAGGTCTGCTACCCAGCATTTACTTGGTTTCTGTCCTGGTAGAACCCAAGAGCTTATGCTTCTGGGTATGTGATAACCTGATTCTCTCACCTTGTCCTCCTGTTCTTATGATTTTAAAAATTGTTTTCCTTGACTTATTCTTCAATAATTTTATCATCTTGGCTCCTGCCAGGTTAGCAGCTTCCTTGCTTTCAAGTCTGACTTCATTGTGTCCCCTAATCCCTAAATGCCTACTTGATTTCAGCCCACTTCCTTGCTGAACTCCAGTGGCACCAGTGTGTGTACAGACACATTCAGTTCCATTTACAAATGCCCAGGGGTGTGCGCTCACCCAGCCTCACAATCATCCATCCTCATGCCCCCACTTTCCTGTACACATCACCCTCCATTTACTCAGCCCCACTCATACTCGCTCAGCCATTCACACGTTCCCATTCACTCACAGACCTGGTCACTCCCTTCACACTCATGACCAGCCACCCTACTGCCGTCTGTTCAGTTCTGTTGGGTCTTACCCAGCCCCACCCACACACACTCACCAGAGTCAGCTCACTCACAGTCGCACAGTCATTCCCTCATGAACTCCTTCCCTCTCCTTCATTCATCCTCAGTGCCATTCACGCACTTTATATACCACTGTCATACCCAGTCACACGAACTTCAGGCACAGCCAGTCCTACTCACACTTACTCACACTTATTTCACTCATGCCCAGCCCCACCCACTCACACCTGGTCACACTCACACATGGTCCCACACAGGTCCAGTACGCCTAGCCTCACACAGTCCTACTTGTACCTAGTCACACTCAGTCACATTCACACCTAGTCACACTCACACATGGTCCCACACAGTTCCAGTACGCCTAGCCTCACACAGTCCTACTCAAACCTAGTCACACTCAGTCACAATCACACCTAGTCACACTCACACATGGTCCCACACAGGTCCAGTACACCTAGCTTCACACAGTGCTGCTCATACCTAGTCACACTCAATCACACTCACACCTAGTCACACTCACACATGGTCCCACACAGTTCCAGTACACCTAGCTTCACACAGTGCTGCTCATACCTCGTCACTCTCAGTCACACTCACACATAGTCACGCTCACACATGGTCCCACACAGGTCCAGTACACCTAGCCTCCCACAGTCCTGCTCACACCTAGTCACACTCAGTCACACTCACACATAGTCGCGCTCACACATGGTCCCACACAGTTCCAGCACACCTAGCCTCACACAGTCCTGCTCATACCTAGTCACTCTCGGTCACATTCACACATGGTCTCACCCACTCACACCTAGTCACGCTGACACATGGCTCCACACAGATCTGGTACACCTAGTTTCACATGGTCCTACTCACATCTGGTCACAGTCACACTCACACATGGTCCCACACAATCACACTTACAGTAGTCATACTCTACTACCTCTCAGAGGATTCCACTCTGTTCCACACTCTCTGCGTCATTTGTTCCTTCAGGAGGACGCAGCATTCAAGGGTCCATCTTGGAAGCAGAGATTGGGCCCTCACTAGATTCTGAAACTGCTGAGCACTTTGATCTTCCACTTCACCTTCATCAGAGCTATGAGAATTAACTTTCTATTATTTATAAATTACTCAGTCTAAGATTTTTTTTAATAGGATCAGATTGAGACAAGGAATTTACACAAATTTAGACTATGCATGAATCCACAAGAAGCCAAGTGGCACAAGAATCTAACACCAAAAGGGCAGCTCAGGGAAAGCTGATTCAGTTTAAAGTTCAAAAGAAGAGGCAAAACTAATTCTAGAAACTTGTTCCCTTGAGATGCTCAGAGATGTGCCCTGGTTTAGAAAGAAAAATACAGAATGGAAGCTCTACTTTAAAAGACAGGTTTTTTCATTAGGGAAAAGGTTACTTCAGACTCACTGGCTCTAAATAAATTAGTAAGGAGAAAACTAATGTTACCTTGGAATTATCAATAGGACTTAGCTTTGTCAAAATACTTGTGAATGGGATGAAAGAGCAACAGTGAGTTAACTGGAGCGACTGAAAGGTGTTAATTAGAAAAAAAATGTTGTATAGAAATAGATGTTGGTATGAGCATACAAGTAAAATTTTCAAATGTGTTATTAATAATTTCATTGTATAATTAATTTCTGGCCTGCTAAGAATTCTGAATTTATTGAGGAAATATCTGATTGCAGCAAAAGAAAACTTGTCTGGCTTTGGGAAGCAACAGGCTTAGGGAAAAAAATTAAAGGCAACGTTACTAGAAGGTCAAGGTAAAAACTTTGCATTTTTTTCTAATGCTTTAGTACGTCATCTAAAGATGTCTGGAAAGGAGCCGATCAATTAAAAATATAGCTAGAGGAAAGGGTTCAGAGAGAAGACCTGTGGCAGTAGCAGTCTGTGCAAAACATTCTGTTTCCCTCTTTCCAAGCAAAAATTAAACTTTGATCATCCCTTTATAAAAACAGTGTACTTGTTTACCAGTGAAATGTGGGAACTGCCTCTCTTTAGCAGCATAGTACCCAATTGTTCTCATAGAAAATACTTTTGTTTACATAATTAAAAAAATATGCTGTCTTCATGGGTGTGGTTGTTCTTTTTGTGTGTCCAGATAACCCCATTTAGAGTAATACTTAAAATTCTATCTTGGATTTCTTGAGGGTTTCTGGTTTGATTAGGCCACCTGAGTAGATAAATGATACTGTGATGAGATAAGAAGCAATACTCAAAGGTAGTCCCCACCCAGGTGACATTTCTCATTGCTGCACATGGGTATGTACATGTGTATGTGTGTGTGTATTTACATGCCTTTGGGAAAATACAGGTATAGCCAGAATGCTCTCACATGGTAGTCATTATCAAAATTCTCACAATATGTCCATCTCTTCATCTTTTGAGCTCATGATAGGATTGAATTCCATAATTTCATGGTGCTATTGTGTCTACATGGGAACCATGTGACTAGTTTTAAGTAAATATTTATGAGCAAAGGTGACTTTGGTTATTCTCTGGTTAATTGCAAATCTCTCTGGAGCACCCTTTAACTCTGTAATGTTTGAATGGTGACTGCTGTATAAGCCTGAGTCTCTGAATGTCTGAAAGGAGCAGAAGCCCCTGTTAACCTGTTATAGACGTAAGAAATTAATCTTTCTTGTTTAAGTCATCAAAACTACGGGAATGTTTGTTACTGCAGCATGCCCTAGCCCCATTCAGACTTCTATAATCTGATAGTAAGGGCAGATTTGGGGACAGTTTTCCAAAAGCATAATTATAATTCTGATGACTCGGTTTGGGAAAAGAAATCCCATTTGACAGCCAAAGATTCCATCTCCAGAAATCAAAGGCAATGGCTTGAATTTTTACAGATTCCTATTTGTTTTTGGACTAGACTCCAAAGAATTTGTTGCACTGTACAATTTTTAAGAAACTTAAGCTGAATGAATAACCTGAAAAATTCATTTTTGCCTGTAGAGCTGTTCATGGACTGTGCTGGGGAGTAGCAACTAATTCTTACTGCCTTGGTTATACCAGAGGCAATGCTAGTTTTTCTAAGCAAAGTTGAACTAACTCTAACTTTGATTAATAATATGTGTTAACATGAGGCAAACAATGGCAGTTCTTTTGTTTGGGTCTTTCACTGAACACATTTTATTGATTGCAGAGTTGTGGAGCCAAAGATATTGTAGAGAATGTTGGGGGAAGCCTAAAAATGCTGTTTGTTGGCAGAATCGAGACGACTCCTAATTTCTAACAGTGTCATTTTTCTGAGGCAGGAGCTAAATGTTATATTGTTTTAGCCAAGCGTCTTGAAAGATTAGCCTATAATTTATTTCTCAGCTTTCTGACATTCTTACTTAGGGTCATTTAGTTGTCGTCACCATCTCGACACCAAACGTGCCCTGGAAAAGGTCTCTAATTTACTCCAGATCAACAAGATCTTTGGGTACATTTCGGGCTCACTATTTTGATTTCCCTGAAGCTTTAGAAACTGACACATAATTGTTTATGTCAACTATATTGGATCCCAGGGTCCCCAGATATTTGGATAAGCATTATATCTGCTATGAAACAACAGAGTGGGGCTGTTTCTGGATGAGATTAGTGTTTGAATTAAGAGACTGAGTGAAGCACATTGCCCTTCCTGGTGTGGCTGTGCATCTTACCATCTGTTGAGGGCCTGGACAGAACAAAAAGGTGGAAAATTCGCTCTGTCTGCCTGCTTGACCCGGGAAATTTATCTTGTCCTGCCTTCAGACGGGGTTTACACCATGCGGACTCCTGGTTCTTAGGCCTTTAAATGTGGACTGGAACGATACACTGGGGTTTCCTGGGTTTCTAGCTTGCAGATGGAAGACTGTGGGACTTCTCAGCCTCCATAATTATGTGATGCAAATCCTGTTGTGAATATCTTTATGTAGATAGATATAGATATCTATCTGTATATCTATCTATCTATCTATCTATCTATCTATCTATCATCCATCTATCTCATCACCTAGCTCCTATTTGTTCTGTTTCTGTAGAGAACCCTTACTGACACACTAACCAATCACTTCCTTCTTGAAAATCATTCCTACCATTATTCCTTGGCAGCAATCTAGCTTGGAGGTTCTGTTCTTCACTGGAGTCTTCTACTCCACATCCTTGGGCTTCTTCTCCTCTCCTTACCATATAAATATTAGTATGATTTTCTTTTCACTCCACTACCTGAATGCTGATGACTTACAAATCTTTGTCTCCATCATAAAGCTGAGTCATGGGTACAAAAAGTACATTAAAAATATGCACCTTCTGCTACTTTGACTAGTATATTCTATGGGACTTCTATATTCAACCCATCCAACAGAATTCATGATCTTCTCCCCGCTTAAATATCTCCACTCAAAGTCCGTTCTTTCTTTTATATTTCCATTCTTGGTAAATGAAACTTCCATATGCTGAGCTATTAAACCAGAAACATGAGAGTAATTATAGATCCTTCATACGTTAGTGTTTAAATACTATTGTTTCAACTCCCTAAATATCTCTTGAATTTATCTCTCCTTCAATATTCTCATTAAAGCTTCCATATTCCTGAAATACCACAGGGGAAAAAAAACGAAAAAAGAAAAAAAAGCGTCCACATTTCTCTTTTTTCCCATGAATTAGTATAGAAGTTCCCTGAGCAGTTCACCTTCTTCCTGTCTAAGCTTCCCAGTTTACCTTCCACAGGGCAGTCAGAATGAACTTTCCAAAGACAAATCAGAATGTTTCCCTTCCTTGAGGAAAAACCCATCAATGCTTCTGCATTGCTTTAGGATTATACTCCGATCTCTTTTACGTGGTACACAATGCTCCTTAGGGCCTGGAACTTTCCTGGTTTTAGCCCTGAAATTCTCACCATCACAGGCAAAGCCTCATTCCCTGGCCAAACTGCAATGGTTTATTGCCCCAGCTCAAAATACCTTTTTCCTTCTAGTGTTCTTGAGTTGTCTTCAAGGGTCTGCTTAAGTTGATTTTTTTCTGAAATGGTATCCCAACCCATTTTTTCTCTAGTCTGAAATGCATATACAGTTCTTGTATGTCCTCAAAGGGAAGGGATTATCATATCCTACTTATATCCTACTTTAATCTGGTCTTGCTGTACTTTGTGATTTTAAGGAGAGATGCTCTATTGTTTTCCTCTCTGCGTCTCAAACACATCTAGCACAGTGAACACATTGTCAGCCATTGATAAATATTTGTTGTATGATATTAGAAAAACTCAGAGCATCCATCTTAATGCTCTGTTCAATAAGTATCATAACTATTTGCTGATTAACTTAGTGTTTTCATTTTTATTGTTTTTACTTTGAAGTACAATCTTTTATTTTTCCTCTTTGATTTTACTACCATTATCTAATTCAAAAATAGTGATTATTTTTCTTGTTCCCTTAGTAGACCCCCCAGTAACATATTTAAACTCATTTGAACATCTTCCAGCTTCTTCCATCCTGAAAGATTTAGACATGTTTGTAATAATTAAGAATATTTCCAAAAAGGATTTCTTACAACACTTAGTAACGACCAAAAATGTGCCAGGCTCTGTGAAGCCTAAGTGTAAACTGAGGAATTTTGACTTCTGCCCTTCAAACATTTACGATCCAGGCAGTAAAGCTGAACAGTCTAGCCTGAAAATCTATTTTAAAGCTTTTTTTTTCCCCCAGTCTCAAGATATGACCTTGAAGCTTACTACAGAAACCTTTTTTTTTTTTTCCTTCTCCTTGGTCTTGAAATATAGCCTTGGAATGTACTTTCTTTGAAACACTATGTCCCTCCCTTTCCCACCATCCACTCCCTCACCTCATGCGCACTTATCTAACTGTATGCTTGTATCTAATTATGTGCTTACTTAGAAGTTCCAAGGGGCTAATCTTAAAACAGACAAGCATACGGACCCAGCTGCAAAATTCCAGAGATAACCTCAAGGCAGTTAGTCAACAACCAGGCCATGCCAAGATGACACTAGTCTGTGCTCCAGATGCATCAGGGCTTGAGATAGCACAATACATGCAGACCTTGGACTCAGTGTCCCTCCCTTATACCTCCCATTCCAAGTTCCCTTTTTTAAGCCCCTCTTCCCAGCTTAAAGTTTGAAGTCGTTCCTAGAGGCATAAGCCAGCGGCATCCCCACTGCTATCTTTGGAAAATAAAGTCACTTTACTTTTCACTGCACTTTGTATCTTGTTATTGCCTTTGCAAGTGGTGAGTAGCTGAGTCTGAGCTTGGTTACAAGGCAAGCATATGCGCTTAAGAATGTCACTGTAAAAAGACCAAAATTAGGAATATATGATCTAATGACCTGGGAGTCTCTTCCTGTAATATACACAATGTCTTTTAGGGATAAATAGAAGTGGGGTATTTAGTTTCTTAGGTGCCAAACACAACCAAAAAAGGCATAATATTTGAAACAAAACTGAATATCTCCCTTTTCCTTTTATTGATTTGTTTAAAATTTTAGCTGTCCTGTTTTTAATTTTCAAGACCTTCTTCCCTCTCATTATTTCTTTTAAATAGATTCTGTTCTTTGTTACTGACGTAAACTCATTTCTCAAAGAATAGTATTGGCAGATTAAAAAAATGCTTTCTTATGCCTGGCATTGCCTCTTTTTCCTTTGTATTCCTATTTTTTCTTTTTTCCTCTATTTCTAAATTTTTTTTTTCTGCGAGAGATTTCTCTGAAACACTTGTGGCACTCATGTCTAAGAGTAAAGCAATAGAAAGTTTATGGAAAGCTGCAGGCCAGAGGAACTTATTTGCTGATGACTTACAGGGTAGTCCAAGGGAACTCAGTCCTTTCGTAGGAGCCCTCAAATTTGGGGTGTCTTTTCTTTGGGACTATTTGATTTACTTTAGGGAGGCATCTTCTCACATACCATCTTGGGGTGGGGCTTTAAGCCCAGTTCTAGCATTCTATAAGCAGGGAGGAGGAAGGAGGCTGAGGGTAGGTCTGCTATTCACCGTGAAACTTCGCTTATTCATTCCTATCCTCAGCTCCATGTTCCCACCTTCCTGCCTTCTACTTATGCCTGGGGCCCAAAATCTGAAGCCTTCAGATTCTATCTTTCAAGGAAGCAGTATTGGTGGGGGTGAGATGTGAGGGGGATGACCACTAAGCTGCCAAGAATGATTGGGAGTGGCCTAGAGATTTTTCTTCCCCCCCCTCCTCAGCCCCCAGTCTCGCTCTGTCACCCAGGCTGGAATGCAGTAGTGTGATCTTGGCTCACTGCCACCTCTGCCTCCCAGGCTCAAGCAATTCTCATGCTTGGCTTCCCAAGTAGCCAGCATTACAGGCACACATCACCACCTTTGACTCATTTTTGTATTTTTTGTGGAGACGGGGTTTTTCCATGTTGGCCACTGTCCTCTCAAACTCCTGGCCTCAAGTAATCCACCACCCACAGCTTCCCAAAGTGCTGGAATCAGGCGTGGGCCATGGCACCCAGCCTGATCTGACATTTTCACATAAAGGATTTTAATTAATACCTCTGGTTGTAATCACATACATCTTACTCCTATTTGAGCTATTTTGATAGTTCAAGCTCAGAGTCTTTCAAGGCTTTGTAGAACACTCCGTTCATACTTCTTGCAGATGTTAAGTCTATTACGAATCCTATATCTGTTTTCTATCTTTTAAAAAATGATTGACGTCTTTCAACTTTGGTAGTCTTATATTATTTTCTTCCCCTTGGAACTTGTACCTTTTATGCTTTAATTCTCATATTGTTATTTGGGGAAAATTTCAGGACAGAGAAGAAATAGATGTACGTATTCAATCTACCGTTGTTTCAGATAAATTTATTACGCTTTTGTTTGCTAATTTTCCTTTGCCGCATTCACTGCTTGTGTGAAGAACGTACTCTACTACTTACTCCTTCTAAAGCGATGACACTTTAAATTTGTGCTTTCCAGTCACTGTAAGTACAATGAATGTGTTGGCAACATAAGGCACCACCTCTATAGAACACGGTCTATCCATGAACTAGAAACTAACCTTCTTTAGAAATTCTAGAAAAAAATCAACTTGCAAATATACCTAATCACTAAAAACATTCTGTGCAGATAGTTATTATCTGAACGTTATCAAAGGGTTATTTTCATGCAAAATAAAGATATACCAATAAAAGCCTTAAAACTCTGGAGGGCTGATTTTCCACTTCATGATCTTTTTAAAAAATGTCAGACATCGTTAAAGAGTAAGGTATTTTTCTTTCCTTTCTATATAGGTATAAAACCCCCTTTCAATCTCCAGGTTTTGTTGACTTTGCTCCCTTTTTTTTATTTTTTTTTTTTTTTTTAATTTCTGTTGCCTTCACGCTGGTCAAATCACCCTCACCACTCACTGGCTATAATGAAAATTGCAAAAACCTTCCTTGCAGCCTGTCCATAGCCCAGCCTATTCTTCACACTGCCACCATAATGATGTTTTAAAGACAAGTAGAATCATAATCCTAGAGCAGAGATTGTCAAGCTGAAATTATCCATGGTTAGTGAACTTTATAAGTCTGTGAATCTCTTGCATTATAGACCAAAAATAGTGTTTATGATTATTTTATGTAGGTGAGAAGGCTAGGTGTTTTATCATATCCTTGAAAGAGTCTGTGACACCTCCAGCTATTAAAAATCACTCCAGAGAGAATCAAGTTGATGAAGAATGATGAGAATAGCTGATGATCTCCACATGCATGACTACAAAAATCTCTATTATTTTTCTGGAAACATGATTACTAGAAATCTAAATGGCATCTGTGATTGATTGGTACTCTCTTCTGTGTTAGCCAAGTGTCTGTCAAAATGAACTACAAATATATTCATTAGAAAACAGGCATTCAAATGGATCAGGTATAAATATATTTTGTGTATCACAAAAGACACCTAAATAAGGAAAGCTGTGAAAGAGCAGATAGCCATTTTTCAATTATATATGACCAATGTGGCCTTTTTTGATATCTTAGTAATTCAAAGGTCTGGAAATGCTATATGTGCCTATGTAATTTGGGGTCACTGCTTTTGATACAGACAGTGAGTCTAGAAGTTCCTACCTCACTCAGAACAATTATGCTATGACTTTTTCCTACTTGTGCAATTACCAAGATTTCACACCATTGAATACTTTTACGTTTATGCACATGAATAGTTACAGGGAAATAGACCTGGGCATTAAAAAAAAAGGCATTCAGCTTCCTTGACTTCATCAGGTTGTTTGTGGAGAGGCTATTTCACAAACACACAAGCTACAAATCAGAGGTATATGACACCGTTTTATATTATCAGGTAACATGGTGATGAAAAAAATGAAATGGAATTTGTGAATTTTATTACTCAGGGTGACAAGTTAATATGTGGGTGATGGTGCGCAGCTCCCAATTGAGATTGGTTGCATCCTCAGAACTGCATAAAATGTCTAAAGAGAGGGGGAAACTTCCATGCCATATATAGACAGACTCACTGGAGCTCCTGAGGAAGTTAGATTGGAAACTCATAAGTCTACAGTCATTCACAGACGATAAAGTGTGTGAAGTGGAGAGCAGGGAGAGGCTGTGCTTGCCTGAAGAATTTTAATGACCTAAAGTTTCTTTTCTTCTTATTAATTTTAGCATAGGGAGGGCAGTGGGATAAGGAAGTCATCAATCTGGCCTGTGTCTTTTTCTGCTACAGATGGCACAATGGTTGATTTGGTATAAGCATCATAGAGTAGGAAGCGAAAAAATAGAATCAAATCAAACATGATTTTATAGTTGTTATTATTCCTACGAATATCTGTGCTCCCATAGGCACCTGTCTTAGATAGGAGAATGCTATTGGGATTTCTGGTCTCTGTATTGAGGGGCTGTTGGTCTTTTGGAAAGATGTGCTTAAGAATGGGACAAGATTGCTCCAAGAGGCATCACTATGGCTGCTCCCAGACCTACTTGTGATTCAAGGCTGTGCTTCTCCTCTACACGTGAGACAGATGAGTTATGTTACTTGCTAGGTAAGAAGGAGGGGAGGAGATAAGTTACCTGAAATCATCTGATTCATTATAATCCCCTTCAGTATGGACATAACGCTTGAAGAGGATCACTGAATCAGATAGAATAAAGCATTCTTTTTGACCTCCCTGCCTGCTGGGGGCTTGTCTGTCCTGCTGTGCTGGACTATGCAGGTGGAAACCAGGTAAACTCAAACCACTTGTCTGATTAAACGGTCCAACTGTTTCAGTCATTGCCCAAATAAATGGTGTTTCTGCGCCAACTTTCATGTGTATACTTTGGAGGAAATTGTTACTTCATATTCTAATCTCATCTTTTTTCATAGGAATCTTAGAAGTATTGGCAAACTGATTTGAAATCCCCTTTAAAAGCAAAGATTGAGGCTCACAGTTTCTTTTCTTTATACAGGTATTCTCAGTTTAAATTGCTTTACATTTTTACTTTTTCATTTCACAAATAGAAAGTAATTCATTTTGTTTTTCTTTGAGGGTGCTAAAATAGGATCACTGATTAGAAACCAATAACCATCCACTTGACCTGGAATTCTTATCTTCTTATAAGACCACATTATAACCTTTGATGTAAAATTGTTCAAACTTTTCAGATCAGACCCTCATTCATTAAAAAAAAAATTACCCGTGAAAGATCAGAACTCGTACTTTCAGGCTACTATTCCATTATTAAATCAGTGAGCAAATGGCCTTAAAAGGGACATTTGATTGAAATTAAAAAGACATTATATGAGTGCCTGTTGGATGTCAAACCCTGTGAAAGGCACTGGGGAGAAAAAAGCAAATATTATAGCATATAGCAAAGTAAGTAAAGATATTTAACACACACTCTAACACAATGTGGTAAGTTCTGTGACAGGGAATTTGGCTGTGTGATTTCAGTGTCAGTGGATTTCTTATTCAGTTAATCTCATCTGCCAAAGAAAATATTTTTGTAGCGAGGAAATGTCACCTCTGCTCACCATTGGAAATTACTATTTATCAAGTTGTCATTTACTTGGATAATATTATCAGGTATTGTCTAACAGATAATATAGAGGGAAAATAGAACTGTTTTCAGTAGAGCCCCCTTTGACTTGTAAACTATGATACTCATGATGTTTAGTGCATGATGTATATTTAGCCTCCTGCCCATCTGGTCTTTTGTTGAGGGACTGAACAATTGGTTTCCATAAGATCCAGTATTAATGAGAGCTCTTATTGTGGTTATTTTTATTACTCTCTTTCTTGAACCATTTTTTTTCCCCTAAATGAGAAAATTTCCTGGGTACAAACGTAATTGCGTCAGAGATTTCTAGAAAAGGTGCTAAATTCATCCTTATCCCAAAGCTGAATTTTAATTGATCTTTTTTCCTCATCGACTTTTTCAGTTTTGTTTTTCACCACTTACAAATAAGAATTAGTTGCACGTTCCAATCCTGGAGGTCTCTGAGTTTCCGAACTCTAAAGGAAAAGGCGAGAAAGGAAGAGTTAGGGATGCCTTGTATTCGTTCCTATGTGTCTTCCATCTGTCTTATTCATACCTGCTGCGTGAGGAGCTGACGCCAACACCCAAAGCCCTGGACAAAGACTTCCTCCACAGTCACTTTCCTCTGACCCAAAGGAAGCTCCTTCGCTTGTCTCCCTCTTGCCTTCACAGCTTGACTTCCCCTTGTCATCTTGCCCCATTAGGATCTGACACCCTCAGAGCCGCTCTGGAAACCCCATAGGGCCTATCTCTGGCACTTGTACCACTCCACTGTCTCTCAGCAATGTGGGCTGAGGTGCCCCATCCCCTCCTCTAGCCCTTTCATAACATGGCTGGAAACTCTTTTATGTGCTGCCCCAAAACAGATCGGACAATGTTGACCCAACAGAAGGAGCATGGTTACGTCAGAGGGAGGGGCCACAGTGAAGGAGGCCTTGGATTTGGAGACAAAACTCATTTTGGGACTCTGAAAGCTGTCTGGGACTGGACACAAACTCATGTCTCTTTAGTTAAAACTCCCAGGTGACTTGGGTAAGAGCTAGCGAATAATTTGAAATGATAAGTACTATATGACCTTAATAAGTAATATTGTTTAGCCTGAGTTTTTGATACAGTTTTCAACTGCATGATGTTCCAATGCTGTCTGAGTTTCACAGAATTAAAACTCCCAGGGGACTTGGGTAAGAGCTAGCAAATAATTTGAAATGGTAAGTACTATATGACCTTACTAAGTAATATTGTTTAGCCTGAGTTTTTGATACAGTTTTCAACTGCATGATGTTCTAATGCTGCCTGAGTTTCACAGAATTATTTCTCCAGAGTAAATTGACTTATTCTTCTGAGCAGAGTCCAGGTAGCTTCATTATCTTAACTGTGAAGAACTGATAGAGCTATCTCCTTGGGGGATATTTAAAAATACATAAAGCAAAATTATATCACCTTAAGTATTTTATGAGTTTAAAAGCATACAGTCAGCCCTGCTGAATTTTCCTCTGCCTTTGAGAATTGGAATAATTATGTTAAGTGCAGACAAAACTAAGTTTCTCTTGCAGGCAGATTTTTGTGATTGCACCCTGGACTTTCGTTTAGGAATTCTTTTCAATTTCTTAGGAGAGCTAAATGAAATTGCTACAGTAAGGCCAGAGGGGGGCACCAAATAATCGTGATTGATAGAGTGAGGCGTTTGGCTGAGCATTTGTGGGAGGCTCAGGCATCAGGCCTGTGAGGCTGTGTGTCTGTTTTGAGCATTTTGGGCATAAAACATATTGAAGTCCCTTTGTTTACTGAATCATCGTCTAGCCAAGAGCTCACACCCGAGCTTCAGTGGCCCAAAACGTATTCAGCTAATGGAGAAGCAGCAGTTGGCAGGATCTGTGGTTGTAAACATTTTTGAAAAATCTCTTCACTCTTTTTAGCTCCTTCCTTATTTCACTTATCAGAGTTGAACTGTGGGAAGAACAGAAACAAACTCTGCTATGCTCTTGGAAGGCGAGAATCCAGAGATGGGTCTTTCTTTCTGAGACAGAGGAATTATTGGCAGTTTTCTAGCATTGATCGTTCTTGATAAGTTGCTGAAATATCTATTTGGTCTTCAGGAAACTGGGATGTATTTAATACCATTTAAAGTTTTTCTGCGTTGTTGGCTATTTCAGAAAAGTTGGCTTCCTCTGCTGTATTTCCAAAAAGCAAGATTTCTAAACTTAACACAACTTTCAAGGGCATTCCACCACAACTGTTGCAATTTATCTAGTATGGAAAAGTAGTGTTTCATGGTTGCTGGTAGTTACTACTCCTTGTGATCTGTAGTTTGCTTAGATGTTCTTATTTATAGTGAATTAATTTAGGGCAGTGGGCAAGGGCCAGGGCAAAGGAGTTGGAATGTCCTCTATTCATTGAGGAGGGTCTAGGTATGCTTATTTCATTCTTTGTCAATACATGATGGATTCCAAGTCTTCCTGCAAAATACATATGAATACCAAAAGTGATTGATTATGATCACGTCACATTTAAGACTGATTTAAGTCCTGAACGATAATCTGTCACCTCAGTTTTCCTTTGAGACTTTTTGTATGGTTTAGAAATACTTCAGAAGTATTCTTTGACCATTTGTTTTTGTAAAGTAAAATCTGCGATCATGGGGTTACGTGACAAGTAAACTGATGCACACAGAACAGTGCTGACTCAGGGAGACAGAGGCTGTGAGGCTTCTTATGAATGCTGACCCCTTCATATGCCGCCATCTTCACTTAGTGTTATGAACTTGAGCTCTGGAGCCAGACTGCTTGTGTATGAACGTAGGCCCTACCACTTATTACCTATGTGACTTTGGCAAGTTACTGATCCTCTGTGTGCCTTAGTTTCCTCATCCATAAAGTGGCATAATGGTAGTATCATAGAGTTAGCCTGAGAATTAGATGCATAAAGCAGAATTAGATATGTAAAGCAGTTAGAATAGAACCTGGTATATAGTCCTTCAAAGTGCATGCTAAATAAATGTTTTAGGCCGGGTAGAGTGACTCATGCCTGGCATCCTAGCACTTTGAGAGGCTGAGGTGGGTGGATTGTCTGAGCTCAGGTGTTTAAGACCAACCTGGGCAAAATGGTAAAACCCAGTCTCCACTAAAATACAAAAAATTAGCCAGGAATCGTTGTGCACATTTGTAGTCCCAGCTACTTGGGAGGCTGAGGCACAAGAATTGCTGGAACCCAGGAGGTGGAGGTTGCAGTGAGCCAAGATTACACCACTGCATTCCAGCCTAGGTGACAGAACGAGACTCTGCCTCAGACAACAACAACAAAAAGTTTTAAAGGTGATGTAAAACCTATTATGTCAGTCCTATAGAATTTTTCCAGAGAAATTTACCATCAGGTGATTTTACATGAGCATATATTGACTTAATTGTTTCTTATGCCTAGCTTCCTGGCTGGTGTCTTAGGACCCTGCTGCTCTCTTATACCTATAGAAACCTTTAAGAGAGAAGAAATAGAGAAACCAAAATCTTGTAAAACATCATATTACAACTGACTCTTCAACATAATTTATTTAACAAACATTCATATAGCGCTTACTATGTGCCCCACACTGTTTTAAATGCTGTACAAATATTAACTCATTTAATCCTCATTATAACAGAATACTTGTTGAATTTCAATTAAGTGATGTGGGAAAATTCTGTAGCCTGGTGTCTGACATGGTAATCCTTTAATAAATATTTGCTGAAGGAATGAATACCTGTGAGTGACTCAAATCAATCAGTCTATCTTGTTTGGCTAGCAAAGGAAAGCAAACAATACACCAGGATGTGATATTAAGTGGCCTAATGTGTTCTCAGAAACTGGAAACAATTGATACTCTTTATCCGCAGCCGCGTTCAGTTTGTACTGAAGGGACTAATGTGGCCTAAATGTTCCTATTCCTTTCTCAATATTAAGTCATTTGTCGTTTCGATATTAAGCTTAGATGTTTAGCTGTCATAGAATTGGTAAAGTCTTGGTGACTTGAAGACTGTTACATTCAACATATATTAAATATCTTAGTGACCATTCTAAATTTCCACTGTTATCTTTATTTTGGATTTTGAGCAGACAGTATTATGATTCTGTTTAAGACATGAAGATTTGCCAGTTTTCCTTTACTCTTTCAATTGCATTCTTTTGTTTTAATGTTGGAAAACATATTTGCATCATATTTCTTTATTTCTCACTGCCCTGGGAAGATTAGCAAATAACTACTTAACATTTTGTAATGCTTCATCATCATAAAAATCCACATATTATACTTGAGGAATAAATTATTTAAAAATATATCATTTGTTTTTAAACAACGTTTGGAAAAACTTGAGAGATAAATGCCAGTGTTTAATGAAGCTACAATAAATGTTTTTATTCATCATGTTATTGCTCCAATCAATTGTAGATTATGTTTATAATGACTACATTAGCTGCATTTATCCTTAAACTCTACTTGTCGAAACACAGTTAACACAATAGAAGAGAACCAATGTAGTAACAATCTAAAGACGTCA
Organism: Cacajao melanocephalus; assembly: GCA_963573385.1. NCBI lineage: Eukaryota > Metazoa > Chordata > Mammalia > Primates > Pitheciidae > Cacajao > Cacajao melanocephalus. Next base: position 33,769 of record CAUYLG010069634.1, on the reverse strand, counting down.
ACAGTCTGTATGCCTGTCTCTCTTTTCTCTTCCTTTCTAGGTACCAATTGAAATGATCTCTTCCTAATCTATGACAAGTATCTGGTGAGGTGGAATTTAATTTTTAAAAATGAAAGTGTTGAGATGTGGTAACTGAAGGGCACTTGGAAACGTATGGGTAACTTTCCGTGAGGAGTGCTTGTCCCTTTGGTAGTTATGAAGAAGTGGAGAGGAAAGACAAAATCTGCAGCCTCTTGTCTCTGAGATTAAATATTATTAATACTGCCAGGGCAGGCATGGGATTGTGGGCAAGTCCTGGTTTCAGGAAAGTCAACAAATGTTCTGAAGTTACAATGTGGTTAAAAATAATAGCTGAGGAGTGGGATTGCCCTGTGCCTCATCCAGTGGTCAGAGGTGTAAGGTGGGTTGAAATTTATAAATTGACAGTCAATAAAATCTGTCCCAACCCAGGCAAGTAACTGGCAGGGTTGAAGCCTGAGAAGAAGTTATTTAAGTAGACTCTAGAAATTCTAGTGCAGTTTTGACACCCTTGTTTGGGTATAGCTCTGGGATAGAGGCAGAGGGGTGGTCTCCTAATTGCATGTTGAAGGTTTTTGAGGAGATGAAGGACAGAGTGATGAAAAGATGACTTTATTGGTGAGTCCAGATTTCAGTTGTGAACTGACGCTTCAAGTTTTGTTAGTGCTGACAGTGTACAGCCCCTCAGTAGGATGAACAGGCTTCTGATAAGAATTGTGGCCCCTTCTAGCTTTAAGTGAGACATCTGAGTTCTGTCTCCAGAGACAAGAGGCACAGACTGTTGGTCTTAGATACTAGGATTCCTGGATGTTACAGGATGGTCGTATGGGGCAGGCTGTCTGGAAGAAAGATGCTGGACTTGTTTGTTTGGTTATAAGCTTGTCCATGCCAGGATTTAATAAACATTTAGGTGGCTCAACAAATTTTGTGGAAAAATATTGAAAGACGGTAGGCACTTGAGTATTGTGCTTGAAATACCATTGGGGATGTCATTATTCATGTGATAGTCTGTGGAGTAGGATCGTCAAGTTCAGATTTTCCATCTGTATATCTACACACACACACACACACACACACACACACATATATATATATATACACAAATATGCTGTAAATTCTCATCTACTCTCCTCTGCCCTTTTTCCTTCCAGAAAGAAGGAATCTCTTGGCGAATCTGCCCCCTCTAATCATGGAGATTGGTATCCTGGTCCTCACCCCTCGCAGCCCTGTCCAGTCAGATTGGTCCCCTCAGCCTCCCTGAACTTGCCTTGTTCATCTTCATTCCAAAATACTTCTCATATGATTTCTCTTACCTGGTTGTTCTCAGCTTTTCCTTTTTGCCTCTACAAATATTATCCATCCTTTAAAGTTGAATGACCCTTCGTTGGCTACTTTTCCAAGCTTTTGCCATTTCTACAACTTCATCTGTCTTAATATATTGAAAACTTGTTCAGAGTAAGGACCACCTCTTTGTTTTCTTCTTTGCTATATTCTACGTACTTTATCACACTGGTGATATGTGGCTATAAGCCAGGGAATCAAAAATCCCCGATTTTTGCAAAAAGGAAAATCTTGCTTAATCTGCTTTGTATGCTTTAAATAGCCACTGCCTTCACACATTACAGATTACTTCGGATAAGTTTGTTTTTAAAAACGGAATCAAAAGTGCCCCTTTGTTTTGTTTTACATGTATTCCCTTGAAACTCTCCTTAACTGTAGTCATGGCCAAAGACTTGAAAGAGTTGGAAGTTTCCTCAGGTGGACAAAGGTGCTGCGATTAGATGTTCTAAAACATAACTTCAGTCATCAAGTGTGTAATCTGAATTAAGTTTTCTAGTAAATTACTGAAGAATGCTTATTTGAGTCTTCTGATCACTGTACATTGTATGTATCAAGACATCGCTTTGTATCCCATGAATATGTACAATTATTATTTGTCAGAAAACAAAATAAAAATTTTAAAAACACGCAAAGTTATCTGAAAGCTTTTAATCTAAAACTGATCCAGTTAGACAGATGTATCATTGCAAGCTACAATGCTCCAATGTATAATTATGTTAACAGTGAAATAATTTACTGTTACAAAATATTTAAGCTCCCTGGAACCTTAATGTCAAGCATATCGTTAGGCACACATAGGTTCTCAATAAATATTTGATTGGAAAATTGATACATTTTAATGTATGTATATTTGAATGAGCTATTTCTATTTTTGGTGTCCTGTCCCTGATTTATAATTAAATCTCTCAATCTAGATGATTTTGGTACATTACCAAACATAATGTAACAAAATAGAAAATTCTGTTCATACTAACTTATGACCAAATATAAAACCTCTTTGAAATTAGCAGAGGTGTCTTTGTCTTGATAGAGCTTGGAAGACAACAAACCATTTTTCACAGAGATTATATTTAGTTATTTTCTTATAACTGTATTTTAACACAGACTGACCAACAACTATATCAGCATTGCCATCTTATCTGAATTGAATTTTTCTTTCTTCTTCTTAACAAACTTCTTTCTCAAAACTATTCATGAACATTTCAATTAAATTGGTATTCTTTAGGTTGCATATGACATAACTTAAAATTTTCTCTAGATAAATGGTTGATGATTATTTTTATAGTTGCATTACAGACTTTGGCATTATTCAAAGAATACATAATTTAAATTCTGACAAGCTTTTAAAACATTTTCTTCTAAGCAATGCCTGCAAATTAGTTATTTCTTTCCCTTTTTAGACTGGGGCTGTGGCAGATACGTCACATGGGGATAGGATTGTAAATTTCTATTGTATCTGGATGGAGATGAACAGCAGGATCTATGGGTAAGAAGAAGCACAGTTATGCATGGATTCTAGAGCCTGCTTGCTGATACAGGCTTGCAACTGTGGACTTTATAAGCTTAGTTTTAAATCTGCTATCAGCTAGCATAATACCATAAATGCATAAGAAACTAAATATTTAGTTTAAGAGAAATGCTACATTGACCTGACCCTTTCTCCAAATAAATTGACAAAACATCTCATTCTCTAGGATGCCAGAGAAAAATACCAGTTGCAATGTTTTGTTGCATGAAGTTTATTCTAAGGTAAATTACTGGCATATAAAGTCATCATCTTGCTTGAACTAACATCTTATTAAATTGAGCATGTTTTTTGTCCCACAAAATGAGATTAATTTTGAGTTAGTTATTTTTCAGTTGGAAATTTATTGAGTTAATATAAAACAAGTTACATAGTCTTCCAAAGAATGTGTTACATGCTTTTGCATTTTGTTTTTCTTTGGCATCGTGTGGTTTTTAGAAAATCTTGCAAGTTAAATATACTAAAGTAGAAACTGAAAGAAAATAATCAGATATAGAGCAATAAATTTGCAGATAAAGATTATTTTTAAAATAAATGTTCACTGTAGTTTTACTTACATAAAAAAAAATCCTAAACTTCCCAAGTCTTCAAATAATAAAGATACTGTTAAAAAAACTGTTACCTGTCCATTTATGGATTATTAGGTAGACTTTACAAACATTTTAATAGGTGTTTTAAAAGGTTAGGTTATTTTCCTTAATGTAAAAACAAAGTAAAACACAACAAACCCCAGAAAACCAACCTGTATATTCAATATACCAGCCAGTTGCATATAAAGTAGAATTTTTGTTTGTAAAGATAGACGAGTGTGGATAGACAATATGTTAAAGTTACAGACACTTCCAGATTGAGTTCTTACTATGTATTAAGTTCTCACTATACTGTAGGCTCTTGGCTAAGCACTTTAAGGGACTTATCACATTTAATACTCACAGGAGCACAATGAGATTGTTCTAGGCAAGCTGGGAAGTCACACTGCCGGAAACTGATTCTCTGGGTGAATACTTTCAGAGCATGTTGAAGTTGAAAATCATAGGCAAACAATTTGAAGCCATGTCAGTTGTGTATTGGAAGGATTTAAATACGCAAATGTAATGAATGCAATAGATTTTAAGAGTGTGTTTCTTTGGAGGTGATGCAGTAATTGCTGTCGTTGAGACTGTCTCTTGAAGTGGAAACTAGACGAGTAGATTTAGACATTAAAATTCCCAACAGTGATTTGCTTCCTCTGTAGCTTTGGATAGAGCACTTGTCCCTTAATACCTTAAAGCTCCCATAAAATAAACTGCTTTGCCCCAGCTAAAAGGAACAGTGTCTTTGATAGAGCTTGAGTTCCAGACATGGTGATTTTTCCACTAGGTTTTTCAAAGAGGACATCCTCTCCTGAAGAATGGAAGAACCTGACACGTTTGGAGCCTAAGGTTTCTAGGATCTGCCTTTGCCAGTCTTCCCATTGCCCTCCTCCCGTCAACCACACTGACATTTCAGTGTTTAAAAAGTGGTGTTGCATAAGGGTTTGCGCTAGGGAGTCCATTTCCCCTAAGAATTATTATGTTACGTTATGCTTCCAAGACATACAAAGGAAGAATAACTGGTTTTAATATATAGAAGAATCAGACTTGTTTTGCTTATTTAAGAATAATGCATAAAAACTGGTGGCAACTTCTTTTTGTATGTGAGGAAAATAAAACACAGAGAGGACTGTAATTTCCCTAAAGTCACACACCTATTGCGTGTTAGACGGAGTCAGAATTTCAACGCAGCTCTGTCTGGTTTCAAAGACTTTGGCTATTTCAGTAGTGTGACCATAGATTATGTTTCTTTCTTTAAAAAATATTTCCTCTGTATTTTTCTAAATGTTAGATAATGATACTGCTTTTATAATTAAGGAATAAATGTTATGAATAGAAATAAAATATTTTTATGTAAGCTGAAGAAATGAGAAAAGGGATTTTTCCTGTTAGGGAAAAACACCTTCCTGTTCTTCTTTTCTATTATAGACTGCTGTGTTTGCACCTGCCATCTGATGCAGAAATGACCTAAAGACAGACTGAAACAATGTGTTCTACAGCCTAAAAATATCTGCCTTGACTTACAGATTCATTAATGCTGGTGTGATCAGACTGGGCAAAAATTAGCAGACATTGTTAACTAATCTAATTCAAGTACCAATTCTTAGTAAAGACATAAAACAATAAAAGTAATTTAGAAAACATTGAAAATGTTTACTATTTGATTTCTTCAAGCTCCAAACAGGATTTTGCTTAGCTGTAGAAACTCAAATATATACAAATCTGCGGGGATAGAATTCTTAGTCTTCTTTGGGCCAGGTGTCTTAACCCCTTTGGAAAGGAAACTAAAGTTTTGGCATATATTTTTATTCATGAAGCTGCTCTCTTTTAAGACTTCTGAGGAAAAGAGCTGCTGGGCAGATGAGCAGAATATGTTACTACTGTTCTGACATGTCTACCCATCAAAACTAGCTGATACAGTACACTTTAATGACCCTGCTATAGTCAAAACTGACATTGACATTAACAGAAAAGATTTGGGACAGAGAACTGTGCTCATGCCGCAAAGCAGCCTTAAGCTTCACCACAAGCTGCACGTTTTATGCTACTGCATTCTGCTTAAGCAAATATTTGTATTTATGTAAATCGAATGATCCTTTCGTACTTAAGGACTTTATTCTGGGTGAGTTAGAATCATACCGTTTTGACAGGAAAACTCTTTGATGGGAAAAACTGTAGGGCTTGATAATTTAAGAGCTAAAAGTAGCCAAATCAGGAACTATTGAAATTCTTCGGTATCTGTTAGACTATCTCCCATTTGAGCCATGTTTGTAAATGATGTTCAAAGGCATTTCAAAATGTAAATTAAAAACCAATTCATTTGATTCTGCTATGCTTTAAATATATGTCCCTTCAAAATTTGTATGTTGGTACTTAAACCCCAAGGTGATGGTGTTAAGAGATGAGGCCTTTGGGAGGTATTGCCATTAGGCCAGGAGGGCTCTGTCCTTATGAACGGAATTAATGCCATTATAAAGGAGACTTCAGAGAGGTGCCTGGCCTTTCTCTATCTCTTCTGCCCTGCGTGTGCCATGTGAAGATGCAGTAACATGCAGGCACCATCTTGGAAGCAGAGAGTGCAGCTCTCACCAGACACTGAATCCACCTTGATGTGGGACTTCTCAGCATCCAACTATGAGAAATACATTTTTATTATTTATAAATTACCCAGTCTCAGGATTTTGTTATAGCAGTACAAACAAACAGAGACAGGTTCTGACAGTCGTATAAAACTTCAAGTACTTTGTAAAGAAAATTGTAAATGTTGAATGATTGAAGGTCGTGAAAGGCTGGACAGTGAGAAAACATGGGGGTGTGGGTTGTAGAAATGGAGTGATTTTCAGAGATGCACTAATTTTAGCTGTCTCTAGGACAGTGTTAAGTTTCAGAAAAATCAAATGGACCTCTGATTGGTCGTGTGTTTTGTTTGGGTACTAAGGGGTAGGGTTGTAGTGGTCCATTTTCATGTTTCTAATAAAGATATACCCAAGATTGGGTAATTAAGTAAAAAAGGTTTAATGGACTCACAGTTCCACATGGCTGGGGAGGCCTCACAAACATGGTGGAAGGTGACAGGCATGTCTTACATGGTGGCAGTCAAGGAGAGAAATGAGAGCCAAGTGAAAGCAGAAACCCCTTATTAAACCATGAGATCTTGTGAGACTTATTCACTATCACAAGAATAGTATGGGGGAAACCACCCCCATGATTTAATTATCTCCTAACAGGTCCCTCCAACAACACATGGGAATTACGGGAGCTACAGTTCAAGATGAGATTTGGGTGGGGACACAGCCAAATCATATTGGGAGTGTTCAGCTTTAAAGAGTGACCAAGAGTATTGGTCCAGGAGTTTGGACATCCACGGCTATTGTGATCCTTGGCATAAATCGATAACTTTCAAAATTAAAATAATTCATCTTAAACTGTTAGTTCTTCTGAAATACCAGAAAAATACTCAAGTTTCAGAATTTCTGACTACTGCCTATTTGTTTTAGGTCAATAACTAGAAAATAATTAGGCTAAGAGCTCTATCACTTATTTTATATTTGGGGTGATGTCAATATTTACATGTATAGTTTAAGTCCTTTTGTGTGGATCTTTGCATTGTTGCAAATTGAGGAAACCCTAGATATTTGGGATGATTGAGTGGGACTGCAAGAAGGAGGCTTCCTGGTTAGTCACCACAAAAATATTGGTTATTTCCATGAGCTCAGTATCCCAGGAAAAAGTGACTGAAATAGCTAAAGGGAAAACTTCTAGGTAATTACTTCCGGTGATTATTTAATGTTAGTAAATAGAATATTTCATAGAGTTTTTAACTAATCAAGGAGAGGAATATTTTTTTCTGTATGAACACAACCTGACAATTCTACCAAAGCAAGAGAAAAATAAAAATCTTTCCACTGACACAGATTATGGTGGTTATGTGATGTAATACAGCAGAAAAGAAAAACACAGGCTCATAGTGGAGATAACACATAGTGGAGAAAAACTTTCCTAGGTAATAAACATTTGCAGCTAAGATTTTCTAGGGTGTTTTGGAAGAAAACAACTGCTACAGAAATGCAGTTGAGAAGGACCGTGTTCAAATTATGAATTTTGCCATTTGTAAAAAGAGAACAAATATTATTTGTGAATTGTACTGAAAACATGGATATAAAGAAGTGATCATTACAATAGGTATTTGTGGACAATATCATTGGTGTCAAATGCAGACAAGGTTTGCAGGTGAAAAAAAATTAGATGACTAACCAAACCTGAGGCCAGAGTAGTGCTAGGTCATTTCCTTGGCTTCCCTAATTCCCCAGGAGGGAAGAGCTGGGTGCTAAACCCAGGACCAGACTGTAATGTTCTATAGGTGAGCAGAAGAGGGTGAGTATGTTTGAGGGTGAGTGAAGGTCAAGTTTCTGTATCTGCAATAAAACATTTGTTGTTCAAAATCTCCTCTTGCATTCTAATAAGGGTGGACCCTGAAGGGGGTACTTTTTATTTGCTGAGGTGGATGGTGAGTGAGGATACAAACTGGGGAAGTTAAGGATCTACTTACTACATTGCTTAATTGAATGAAAGTGGATTGAGAGGTTAGGGAAGGTAGTTCTGGGAGCAGAGAGGTGGCTATAGATGTGGAGAAGAGTTTTAGGAAACTGAAGTGAAAGAGGAAGTTAGGGGTAAAGGAAGAGCAGTTTACAAAAGAGCATTTCTGATGTCTTGATGGATAGTTAGAACTCTTTTTCATTTCCACATGGACACTTCTGCCAAAGTGACTTATATTTTTGGAGTGGGGTGTGTGTGTGTGTGTGTGATGTATTGAGATATGATATATTGAAGCTGCATCATTGTCTAGGGTAAATACCTGAGGTTCATTGTCTCCTGCCAGGGAAATTGAGAATGTGGACACACAGGAAGTGAGTTTAAGAGTGGAGGTTTAATAGGTTAAAAAAAAAAAAAAAAGAGAGAATAACTCTCTCTCCTGCAGAGGGAGGGGTTCCTGAGTATGTCTTCTGGTTTCATAGCCAAATGCATGAGATTTTATAGAGGAGCTTGAGGAGGCGGGGTCTGATTTACATAGGGCTCAAAGATTGGTTGGACCAGGTGTGTCATTTATATAGCGTGTGAAGAAGCCGGCCACCCCACCCTAATCTTTTATTATGCAGATGGGTTTTCTGCCTGACCAGTGCTATGTTGTTTATTCCTTACTCTGCATGTGGTTGACAAAGAAAGGGGACGATGGAGCTGCTTTACTGACCATGCCTAGCCCCGGTAGCCTTTTCCTATTGGCATAGCTGCCAGCATTTACCTATGCAAGCTTTTCGCTTATCTGTGCTTGCAGCTCGATTTTTCAGGCTGCTTTTTATTAGAAAAGAAATGATTTTGGGGCTGCTTTTCATTAAAAGGAAACTTTACCAACGACTCTCTTACCCTCACTAACTTCCTAAATGATATCTTTCCCGCTCCTATATCAATATCAGGTCTGACTTCAAGGCACATTTGGGAGGAGACGAGGGAAGCCCAGTGAGGCCAGTCTCATTTGAATTACAAGTGAATAAATTGAGTTGAATTTTAAGCTGTATGCAATTATTATTGTATAATGTATCATGTATATTTACTCACATGACAGATTATGGAATTATAACTTATCTTCATTTATCTTTATAGAGTACTTATTTAATCCCCACCCCTCTTAGAGGTTATTATAAAAAATTAACTGAGTTGGAATATGTGCTCTCAATTGCAGTCAAGGTTCTGTGGCTATAGGGTAGAGGGAGTAATAGAGGTTTTTATAGAATGATTCCAGGCAAAGTCTCATTTCTGTTGACATGAGCTTGACATAATATATGTCTGCAAGTTATCATTATTTGTAGATTAATAGGACAGTTTATAAGCTTCTTATCCATTTTAGTCAAGATATAATTCTTTATCCAACTAATGAGGGGATTGTTAGCACATAAATAACATTCCAAGAGTGTGTTCTGTCCATTTCAGAAAGTCAAATACTTACTCAGTTGGTGATAAAAGCAAGATCTAAATTCAAGAGCACTTTATGTCCTTCCTCAGTTGAAGGTATAACAGGAAGTAAATTAAGCTTCTATATAATTTATTGGATTTTTAAAGCCTTGTGCACTTTTCCTAAAAATGCCTTGAGGCATTAACAATAAAATTAACTTAAGCATCTGCATCTACTTATAGCCATAATGATATATTTAAATGGTAATCAAGAGCATGCAAATTGAGCAATATGCTGTTACCCTTAGAATATTGAAGGGTGCGTTAAAGATATATAGTTATTTTAATAAGGATGAAAACCTTTCATGTGTCATCTTCTTATACATTCTGTACTTCTCTTGATAGAACAGCAAAACAAACAAAACCACTAAAAAACCAAGCCCCCACAAAACTAATAGAAGCTAATGTTCAAGGGCTCTACTTGAAATGTGAGTATCCAAGTCTTGTCTTCTCTGTTTCCTGCCATAACCCTTCCACCCTCACACTGTGCTGAGGACGGCTCTGCTTCCTGCACATAGCAGCAATCCTCCACCGGAGAGCTGTGCTGGTCACACACACCTCACCTGCGAGCTTGCTGTCAGGGAGGGGCATGCAGCATTGTTCTAGAAAGTGGTCTTTCTAGCAACCTACTAGAAAGGGTTATAAATGTAAAGGGCCCTTTACATTTATGCTTCATTTATTTTTTTAACAAAATCTAAAATGTAAGAAGAGGGAGTAGAAATATACAGCATAACTTGTGGGAAATAAAAGGAGCTTTGACATTTTTCTGTAACTGATATTATCTTGCATTGTGATCTCTTTTGTGCTAATGAGAGAAAAACTTAAACTTGACAATTAAAGATGACAAAGTGTCTACTGGTGAAAGCAGCCTCTTTGGATAAATATTCAAGCCATTCAAAGTTCAAACTCCCTCTTAGGGCTATTTCTTTTCATAGAAGTGATACCCCTGCCTCCCTCTCTTCCTTCCAAGATGGCAGGTAGGTGTAGGAGGAGACTTAAGTGTTGCCGCAGTGGTGGATGGGAAGTAGAAGCCTGGATGCTGGAACAGGTGAGTTCATGGAGTCCTCACCCCCGATGTGTCTTGTGTTGCTTGTTCATGGGCAGAGACCTTGGTCTGGGTGCCTTGATTGCTGACATATCTGGTACCCAGCACGAATAGTGCAGTGGCTCTAAACTGCTGGACTGTTCCTGATGATGTCTTCCTTCCCCACCTCTGCCTTTGCTGATGCTCTGGATCTCTGAGGTTTAGCTGTGACTCTCATTTAGCCCCAGCTTGACAGTCGGCGCTTCTGCTCACAATTCTCAGCATCATGTCTTTGACTATTCTTATCTGCCAGGCGAACTCATTAGCCTGCAACCTCAGCTCTTCTCTCTGGGACAGAGGATACTTAGGGGTGGCTTGCATGTCACACTGAGGACCTGGAGAACTTGAGGTACTGTCTCAGGCCTTCTCTCTGTCTAAGCCTGTCATGAGGTGTTTCATTTCAACATAGTCACTCTAGATTGGCAAGGGCGATTTGAGAGGTTGTCTTTGAGAGTTCCAATGGCATTTGGCTTTCCCTTTAATCTTGGGTATTGCTATTACTCTGCTTGACCCTGATCTATAGGTCTTTGTAGTCTCTCCTCTCCACTGCTGTTTTCCTCTTATTCTTCCCTGTGAAGAAGGAGCCATTTATCTATGGGAAATATAAAGGTGAGGGGGAAAGATGATCAATTCCCTGTAATCTTTAGTCAAACACACATCGCAGTCCAAGCTCTCCAGGGTTTGCTGTGTGCTGTGACATCAGCTCCTTTGATGCCTGCAAGTGCAGATACACAGCGGCTGTGTTAGCAGGTAATTGGTAGAGAGAAGAGAAGTCACAGAGAGCATGCTAGGAGGATCTGTCACAAAAATCGTTGTCAATAACTTCAGAGTGTCAGCAACAGGAATGCAAGACAGTTGTCATCTAGAAGTGTGGATTTGTTTTCACTAACTCTATCCATCTCCTCAGTTGATAAATGAACTAGCTCAGTGACTTTTGTTTGCTTCTTGTGTTTAACCCCTCATGGAAAAAATAGAATAGGCCCCCCGAAATTTTATTTTTACTATATTCTTACATAGCCACTATATTCGTTTGCTAGGGTTGCCATACCACATCCCATAGACTGGATGGCTGAAACAACAGATGTTTATTTTCTCACAGCTCTGGAGGCTGAAAGTCCAAGATCAAGGTGGGGGTAGGTTTGGTTTCTTCTGAGGTTTCCCTTCTTGGCTTGCAGAGAAACCCCTTGTTACTGTGTGCATGGCCTTCTGTGGACCCTCATCCCTGGTGTCTCCTCCTCTTAGGAAGATGCAAGTCATATTGGATTAGGGCCTCACCCTAACAGACTCATTTAAACTTTGTCACCTCTTTAGAAACCTCATCTCCAAATGCAGTTACCTTCTAGGGTACTGGGAGTTGAGACTGCAATATGTGAATTTATGGGGGGACACAATTTGGCCCATAACAGCAATGGCATTCTAAGGAATTTCAGTACTTTTAAATCATAACCATTACTGAAACAAATGTTAATACCATCCCTGCTTTTCAGACTATAAAACACAAGAATAGGTAATGGTTATATCAGAGGTTTCAAACTCGAGGAGAAAGTGAGAACTTAATTCAATTCTCTTAGAATGAATGGGATATAGGCTCCTACATTTTACATTTTCTTCTGTTAATTACACAAAAGCATTTTAATATGTGATTAGTGGGGAGATTTCAAACTATCCAGAAAAATATATTATCTTTCTGACTTTATATTTACCTTTGTCCCACAGATTAAACACAACTAATATTTTAGCATTTATTCTTTCTGATACATCAATAATATTCATATATAAATATAATGGGCAGGTTTGAAAATTTTAATTTTGTTTTACTGAGGTGGGGTAGTACTAGACGTAGTTTGTTTGGCTTGTTTTTTTTCGCTTAACGTGATGACAGAGTTCTTTCTATGTTAGTGTAAGGCCAGGTTTCTCTGCCTTGGCATGATTGACATTTGGGGCTGGATAATTTTTTGTTGGGAAGGGGCTGTCCTGTGGAAGGTGTTTAGCAGCATGCCTGGCCTCCATTCACTAGATGCCAGTAGCACTCTTCCCTTGGCCAGTCGTGCCAATCAAAACTGTCTCCAGATATTCATTGCCAAATGTCCACTGGTGGATAAAACTACTCCCATTTGAAAACTGCTGGTATAAAGAGATCTCTCTAATTTTTGAAAAGTGCTGCATATCCACTGCATGGATTACACCATATTTTATTTTACAATCTTCCTATTAATGGAAATTTAAGATATTTCTATTTTGTTACCATTAAGAGCAATCCTGCATTGGCCATCCTTACACGCGACTCTTTGTTACATGCACTAACCACCTTAGATTAAAATAGATAGGAAGACTTAGTTGCTGGGTCAAGGAAAATGCACATTTTATATTTTAATGGATGCTATGAAATCATCCTTCAAAAGCTTTGTACAATTTGGATTTTCTGAAATGAGCGCTCATTTCTTCACAACCTTTCCAAAGCGGAATAGTATCAAATCTTCTAATTTTGTTAGTGTGACTGAAAATGTGTATCTTGTTACATCTCTCTAATTACTAGAACTCAAGCATCTGTGTGCTTGTATTTCTGTTTTTGTTCTCTGTTCATCTTTCTTGCCCCAACCGTTTTTATGAGTGGTCTGATTTGTAGGAATTTTTCGTATATATTCTGGCTCCGAATCTTTCCACTGCGGCATGCATTGCAAATGTTTTTTTCCCAATCTGTTGCTTATTTTCTAACTTTTTTAACACAGCCTTTTATGATCAGGAATTTAAATTTTTACAGTTAAGCATTTGAAACTTATTTAAGAAAGCCTTCCAAACGTATGTAATGCTTTGTAGTTTTATTCCTCTTGATGGATTTTTATCATTCTTCACTTTTTATCATTTACTTCTCTAACCCATTTGTAATCCATTTTTAAGTCTTTCTTTTTACAGCAATTCTAGGTTCACAGCAAAATTTTCCATTTATCCCCTATCCCGACACATGCATAGCCTCCCCTTTATCAACATTTCCCACTAAAGTGGTACATTTGTTATAATTGATAAACCTACACTGAAACTTCATAATCATTCAGGGTCCATAATTTACGTTAGGGTTCACTCTTGGTGTGGTACATTCTGTGGATTTGGCTAAGTATAATGTCGTGTACCTACCACTATAGTAATACAGGGCATTTTCACTGCCCTCAAATCCTCTGTGCTCCACCTATTCATCCCTCTCCCCATCCCTAATCCCTGATCTTTTTACTGTCTTCACAGTTTTGCCTTTTCCAGATGTGATATAGTTGGAATCACACAGTTTGTAGCCTTTTCAGATGGCTTTCTTTCACCTAGTAATATGCGTTTAATCTTCCTCCATGTATTTTCATGGCTTGACAGTTCATTTCTTTTTATCGCTGAATAATATTCCATTGTCTGCATGTACTACATTTTATTTATCCATTCACGTACAGCAGGACATCTTGGTTGCTCTCAAGTTTTGAAAATTATATATTAAGTTACTATAATCATCCAGGTGCAGATTTTTGTGTGGACACGTTTTCAACTCCTTTGGGTAACTATCAAGGTACATGATTGCTGAATCTTATGGTAAAAGTATGTTTAGTTTCGTAAGAAACTGCCAAACTCTTTTCCAAAGTGGTTGTACCATTTCACATTTCCACCAACAATGAATGAGAGTTCCTGTTGTTGCACATCCTCGCCAGCATTTGGTGGTGTTAATATTCTAGATCTTGGTCATTTTAATGGGTTTGTAGTTGTATCTCATTGGTTTAATTTGCATTCCTCTGATGACATATGATGTGGAACATATTTTTCATATGCTTATTTTCCATCTGTATATCTTCTTTGGTCAGGGGAATGCCAATGCTTTTGGCCTATTTTTTAATTGGGTTGTTTATTTTCTTATTGTTGGGTATTAAGTTTTCGTTGGATTTTGTGGATAACAGCACTTTATTAGACCTTTTGCAAATATTTTCTACCAGACTATGGCTTTTCTTGTAAGTCTCTTGATATTGTATTTTGCAGAGCAGAAGTTTTTAATTTTAATGAAGTCCAGCTTATCAGTTATTTCTTTCATTGATGATGGCTTTTGTGTTCAACATTGTTAAAAAGTCATTGCCATACCTAAGGTCATCTAGGTTTTCTCCTATGTTATCCTCTAGAAGTTTTTTAGTTTTACACTTTACTTAGTACCATGATACATTTTAAGTTAATTTTCATGAAGGTGTAAGGTTTGTGTCTAGATTATTTTATTTTTTTGCAAAGGATGTCCAAATTTTCCTGAACCGTTTGTTGAAACAACTGTCTTTGCTCCATTGTATTGTCTTTGCTCCTTTGTCGAAGATCAGTTGACTATATTTTGTGTGGGTCTGTTTCTGGATTCTCTATTCCCTTTCATTGGTCTATTTGTCTGTTCTTTTACAAATACCACACTGTTTTGATTACTGTAGCTTGATAGTAAGCCTTGAAGTCAGGTAGTATCAGTTCTCCAACTTTGTTATTTTCCTTCAATATTGTGTTGGCTGTTCCTGGTCTTTTGCCTCTCCATATAAACTCTGGAATCAGTTTGTTGATGTCTATAAAATAACTTGCTGGGCTTTTGTTTGGGACTGTGTTGAATCTACAGATCAAGTTGGAAAAAGCTGACATATTGACAATATTGAGTCTTCCTAGCCACGGACACAGACTGTCTCTTCATTTATTTAGTTCTTTATTTTGTTCATCACAGTTTTGTAGTTTTTCTCACGTAGCTCTGGCACGTATTTTCTTAGATTTATAACTGTTTTACTTAATAGGGTGGTAATGTAAATAATACTGTGATTTTAATTTCAATTTCAATTGTTTATGTATGAAAGTGCATGACCTTTGTATGTTAACCTTGTATCTGCAATGTTGCTACACTCACTTATTAGTTCCAAGAGATGTCTTGTGGATTATTTGGGATTTTCTACGTAGAGGATCATATTATCTGATAACAAAGATGATTTTATTTCTTCCATCTCTATATGTATACCTTTTGTTTCTTTTTCATGGCTTATCGTATTAGCTAGAACTTTCAGTACAATATTGAAAAGGAGTGATGAAAAGGGACATCCTTGTTTTGTTCCTGATCTTAGTGAAAAAGCTTCGAGTTTCTCACCATTAACTATGATGCCATGCATCAGTTGCTTGTAGATTTTTTAAAGTGGTGGAAGTTCCCCTTTGTTCCTAGGTTACTGGTATGTTTTAATCATGAATGGATGTTGGATTTTGCCAAATGCTTTTTCTGTATTTTTTGATATAATCATGTGATTTTTGTTTTTTAGGCTATTGATGTGATAGATTACATTAATTGATTTTCGAGTTTTGAATCTGCCTTGCGTACCTGAGATAAATTCCTGTAATTTATTTTTTATAAATGCTTTCATATAAGAATTTATTTTCTACTTCTAACTCAAGCATTTCTGTAAACGCATTTGAAGCTGTTTGACCAATCTGCATATGGGTTGCTGTGTCTAACACAAAGATGATGATAAAAAGCAAATACAATCTGCATTTCTATACATATTAAAATGATTTATAGATCTCCTATCTCTCTTTTACATAGATAATTTGTGGTACTTAGGACAGGTGATTTTTTAACTGCTGCCTTCAATATTCCTACTGGCTGTCTGGCTAAAAGTGGGTGGAATAGAGCTCTCCCTGAGTAAGGAAGAGAAGAGCAGAATTCTGACTATTTGTAGCTCGTGGTTCTTTCTCAGAGAGCAGGATCATCATCCACATGAGGTCTTTGAATTTCTTTTTCATTTTGCTGTTGGCCAATCCTCTTTATTTATACCATCAGAGACCTACATTTTCTTTTTCAATCCTGTTATTGGTTAGTCTGCCTGGCTCCAAACCAGATCATCACATATTGAAGGACCTGTTGTTGTTCTTGGATAGCAAAACCAGGAGGATGGCCAGGTGAGGAGGGCAGGGTGCAGGAGGGTCCAGGAGGCAAAGATCTGAAAAAGGCTGCTGTAAAGGTAGCAGACCAGAGTGCGAAGCTTTAGCAGAGATGGAACAAATCTGTGCATTGCCTACACTTCATTACCAATTCTGTCCCCACACTCCATGAGTTCAAAGCCTTTTATATTCACTGCAGATTAATTAAACTTTGTACTCAGGAAGGAGAACAATGAAAGAAGTAGAAAGAGTCTGAAAGAATATAGCTTGAGTGATATTGTACATGAATTAGTACAAAATAAACATGGAAGTGGGAGGTGACGTCTGCTTCCTCCTCTCTGACCTCATCTCTTACCAGCCTGTCCTTCCACTCTCACCAAACTCTGGCCACACCTCCGCCTTGCTGCTCCAAGAACACACCAAGAGCCTGCTGCTGTGGATCTTGCCACTTTGACCATAGCACCCTTCCCTCAATCTCCCCAGCCCATTAGCTCCCAGTCTAGACACGCAGGAAACCTGTTAATGAGACCTTCACTGTCTGTACAATAACATACTTATTCAATCACCCGGCCCAGATTGATCTTTCCCCGTTGCGCTTAATACTCTCTGCTCTGCTGTGTATTTCACTTACACACATTGATTACTGTCTGCTTCTCTTACTGAAATGCAAATTCCAAGAGGGAGTTTCTTGTTTCTTTGGTTCATACCATGTCTCCAGTGCCTAGAACAGTACCTGATGCTCAATACGTATTTATGCCGAATGAATAAATATATTGAGATTATTCAGCTCAGATACAGGGAACATAAGGTGTGAAGTGCTATCATCTGATTCCTGTTTTTTTGTTTGTTTCCATAGGGACCTCATTTAAAACAAATATGATATTCCAGGATGAGGGAAGTATACTTCTAATGCTGTTTTTGTTTGTATCGTGTACTGTACATCTAAGTTGTGGTTACTTAAAGGGCATATTAAATGTGCTGAAATAAATGCCATTGTCAGTAACTTTGGAGTTTTGTGAGATCAGGAAGCAGAAACCAAGGGAAGCAGTGTTACTAAGATAGATTTCCATTCTGCCTGTGGCTAGCTTGTACCTCTCTACCAGGTCGTCCATGCAGATCTTTCTATTTCAAGCTTGTTTCAGTAATGTGCACTTTTAGGTAGAGAGTTTTTCTTTTTCGATTAATAGGATCAATAAAAGATTAGTGAGATGTTCCTTGAAAGCTAACAAGTCAGCCAACAGAGGACACACATATGTTTGGATACAGATAATGCTTTTTCTACCATAGTACCTGTTTCCCACTAATTATGAACATTTTGTCTTTACCTTATGAATTACTATATAGAAAATAGAATCAACTGTATATAGTTTTAATAAGAGCACTGTATATCTGCAGAGGGTCAAATAAAGCCTGTGAACCCTGCTTTCCTGTCTTGTATATTTTCATAGAATGTTCGAATCTTTTTGCAATGTAAAATAAAAAGATAAAATGACTGGAGAGTATTGTCTTGAAATTATATCCGTTTTCAAATCCTATCTCAAATTATATGTTCTCCATGAGATCATCCTGAACTCCTCAACCTGTTTGGAGCTTTCTACCTTAGGAAAAAGAAGTACTTTGGACTTTTCTGAAAATACTTGTTGGCTTTGTATTCAAATCAACTGTATATACATGTCCCATTTGCTCCATGAAATTGTACTTCAAAAATTTATAGATGAACGTGGGATAGGCCATTTAAAATTGAAAAACAAAATTGCAAGTGCCAGCTTCATAATTAGATAAATTGGGATTTAAAATTTGATTGTATCTGAGGTACCCCAAAAACTTATTTAGAGTAAAAGTATATTTTAACAGTTATCAAACTGTATTACTAAATGCTGGGAAATGAGAGAGTGCCCTCTAACGTCAAAGGGTTCTGGTGAAAAGACATTAAAATAAATACCCAGAATTCATGGAAAAATAAAAAGGGAGATAATGAACAAAATAAGATGCTTAATTCCAATACTTAAGCCTTGTGCTATTTCTAAGAGTTTCCCCTGTAGAATTATGGCACAAAAGGAAGGCAAACATATACAGAGAGAAAACAGAAACTTTCCTTTGAGTGAACCATGCAGTTGCTAAAATTGCTAAGCTGAATATTTATGTTATATAAAGAAGCCAATGTTCATTGCTTTTATATATACTATCAACATGACTACTAAGACTGTCCCATGCCACAGTACCTTGTCTTATTAAATGATACTAAGGGTGAAGAAAGGATTCGCTTGTATTATTTAACAAACAGTCTCTGATATTGGGTAGTTAACAATTTTTTCTTGAAATTGTTTCCCTGTTTTTGAATACTTCAGTGTTGCCCAAAATATTGGTTATAACAGAATCACCTACTCCAAGCCTTCCTCTGTTGGGATAGCACTCAGGAATAGGTTAACTGATGCTTTTTTGAAAATGTTATTCCAAATGGGATTTGTAATATGTGGTTGGCTGTTTGGTCTAAGCTAAATCTTATGTTTAAGGGCTTCATTGACCTAATGAGTTACTACTAGAGCCTTACTGAGAGCCCACCAATTCAGTAAGAATCTTTAGAGAGAATAGCATTGCTGCACAGTGGACCCAAAAGATACCACTCATCTGTCAGTCGCCGTGAAATGAAGTTGAAATGGCTTCCAGTGAACGTCAGATGTAAGCCAAGGCTGGAGATGATATTTTCAGTAAACAGTGCCCATAAAACTGTCAAATAAAATTTCCTTTGAGTGAAAATAAAGAAAAACCTTTCAAAAATCTTTCTAGGCAAGCCAAACATATCTGACTTATGCGGTAGGCATTTTCAAGGCCGTTTTGTTGTTGCTTTTCCCCTTTCTCTATAAGCAGCAACTAGGTATCTGAACAGGCAGTAGAGCACACGTACTTGTTCCTGAAAATGTTACATGAAAGAACAGCTTAGGAACTGAAATGATTTCTCTCTTTCTCTTTCCTATCTGAATATTTATACAGTGGCTTTTCCCTCTGCTGGGCACACAGTGTTGAAAATCAGCCTGCTACCAAGGATAATAGCAGGATTGCATGCTTCTTTCTGCGGACCATAAGTATAGAGCGTTGGCTCTGGAAGCAATCACTGACCATTAGTACTGTTAACGACATGGTGTGACAGAGACCCTTAGACTATATCCTTCCATAGCATTTCCATCGCAAATCCTATTAAAACGTGATTCGTTATTTCATTGTTTCAAGTATCCCATACATTACCCAGAATTGTCGTTCAAGGCTGGGATTATAAACCACTTCATAATGTTATTTTTTGATTTATCAAACACAGCTAAGTTTCTACTGTTCAAAAGCTGTGTATATGGAATAGCAAAATAGTATCTATTGAGTCTTTATAGGAAACTAAATTTTTTTAACGTAAGACTACCTTGAATGGGAGCTCCATGCTCTTCATTTATTTCATTATTGTTGGAATTGACCTGCAGAGCTACATCCTCTAAAGGCTTTTCCCTAGCCCTTGGAGACATTCTAAGCATGTCTGTAGAATATAAGTTGTTTCAGAATAAGAGTTACATCCTTTGAAGGTGTGCGTGAGTTTATAATATTTAATAGCCATGGATATTGTATTAGTGTTACAATACTCTTAACACAAAACATTAAGTGATAAATAGAATGAAGATGACCCTAGGCTTTGTTTAATTTTCATTTATTGTTGAGAATCAGAACAATACGAGTGTTTTCCATCTTGAAGTTCCCACTACCTCGTAGACAATTTCATAAGCCGTCTCAGAATTGATCTCTTTGTCCTAGCTTAGATAAGGTCCTGCATATGTGCAATGGGCCACCAGGCTCAATTTCTTTAGACAAGGTGGAAATCAGGAGGGACCTACCTAGAACTTTCCAAAGTGCCAGATTTCTTCCAGCTGTTCTCTGGGACAGCAAAGCTCTCAGGACTGTAAAATGAGTGTGGACCTGTAGTGTCTTCTGTTTTCCACTCATGTTAGTTCCTTCTTATTGTTGGTAGATGATGAGGAGTTTGGCTGTTGGCCAAAAACCTATGTGTGATTTTTTTCAAAGTTGACCCTAGAAAATCACAAAGGCTTCACCTAGCAGGCCTCACTGGAAAAGCCACCTTCCTCCCTCCAGACTTGGGGCCTAGCCAGTGAATTGCAGTCTCTGAAGGAAGTTGCAGTCGAGGTCTCAGGCCCTCTGGCAGGCTATGCTCTTAGTCTTAGCTGCATTGGTAGCCTAGGTGCCTCTATTTGGAGACCTCCTTACTGGGAAAGTTTGGCAGAAACCTTCCTCTGGTGCCTCTGCTGAGATCACCTTATCTATGGAGGGTGAAACATTGAAGACACTTTTTATAGTGTCTTCACTAAAAGACAAGTACTCAGTACTTTTCCATTCCTGACCTTTCCCTTTCTCCCTCCTCCAGACCCTCGGTTCTATAAAACAGCAAGAGCCTTTTGTTTGAAGCTCCCGTGGCAGTGATGATTCCTCACATCTGTGTTCCATGCTCATCCATCTGACCACCCTCAGTGCTGATCCGTGGGGAAAAACAAACAGCAAGGGAGCTGGTGCTTTCTCCTGTGTGGCCTCCTTTTTATATTACGGCAGTAACTGATGGAAGGTTTACCTGCACTTTCATTTCGTATTATTGTCTTAATTGACAGCTACATCACCTGGCAACTCAGTTCAACTCAGCTCAGCTCTTGACAGGAGACATTGCTTTCATGTAGGGTAATCTCACCTCATTCGGATTCAGACAAAAAATTTAATCATTGAACCACGACTTGGAGTACTAGACAGAGAGGAGGAATTCGCTTTTTTTTCTTTTCAGTCAAAGTCTCACTCTGTTCCCCAGGCTGGAGTGCAGTGGTGTGATCATAGCTCACTGCAGCCTTGAACTCCTGGGCTCAAGCAATTTTTCTGCCTCCATCTCCTGAGTACCTGGGGCTACAAGTGTGGAACCACCTGTATTTTTTTTTTTAATTTTTTATATAGGGGTCTTCCTATGTTGTTCAGCCTGGGAATCAACTGTTGACCATTACATGGACAACTCATATTATAGATGGAGGCAATACTAATTATGGCATGTAAAACTCACACCTGACCTGTCTTCTTTCCTCTGTCTACCATGGCCTGCTTTTTCTTTCATGTGGTTAGAAATTTTAACCAATAATATATTCAATTAAATAATAATCAACATTTATTGAATGAATATGTTACATACTGTGTTGGGGATACAGTAATAAAATACCTCACAAGTTCTGCATAAAATATTGAAGCAAAATATAAGTAAGTGGATAGTGCTAAAATCAGAGGTGTTATGTTTTCAGTTTTTTACAATAGAAGAGTGCTGACTAGTGGTTGGGTCACATGGAGACAAGTAGGGTGAAGACTCTTAGTGGCTGGCAAAATTTAGGTAGTATCAGGATTCTGGCCAAGTAGGATAGAGCTCAGGGAATAATACAAACACTGCTATGTCACTGAAATGTTGGACAGGAAACAGATTAGCCATGTGAATGGAAGCAGTAAGGTAGGTGTCAGAGAAGAGAGGGAAGGTTATTGTGATGCAGAGAACTATGGGTTATTAATAAATGGTTAGCCAGGCTAATCACATAAACAGATCCTAACATTAAAGCTTCTACTTCCAACCTTGTATATATAATCAAATGCTGACAGGGAGTGAGATTGCTGACTTACCGACTTGCCCTGGTGAGGACTGGTTTATGAACTGGACCAGGATGTCCTTGTTGTACAAACCAGTAAGTAGGAAAGAAGTTTGAGCAGAAACAGAGAGATCATTTACGACTGGCTAGTCTGTTGAATATAAACAGTATAGATCTTACATATCTTTAAATACAAGAACTTCTGCTTTCTGTTTTGTGGTAGAAAGTTGCAAAAGACTCCAACTATATAAATGAGAGCAACTCAGTACATTTTAACAGCGAAGAGCTAAAGAAACACAGTGAATTAAATTCTAGAAAAAGATAGGCCCTTTCTAGCAGAGAAGGACCTATGGCTGCTCTCATGCCAGGGGAAAAGGTCAGTAGAGAAGGCACCTAGTTACCCCAACCTGGATAAGAATAGACCAGACAAACTTTTAATAAACATATAACCATGTCTGTGGGTTGGTTCATTGTATTATACCCCAAGGAGCCCCAGTCAGAGATCAAGACCACATCTTCCCTCCAATTTTTGCTCACTGGGCTGGGTACCCTTACCATCTGGTTCCTTACTCCCAGTGAGAGTCATGAACGTGGAGAGGAACCCCTCTGGCACATGGTAGGTTTACTGACTGCGAGGCAGTGACCTGCTGATGGCTAGGGAAAGGACAGTAGGCTGGAAAGACGCCCTCATGCTATCTAAATCCTGATGCTACCTAAATTTGCCAGCCACCAAGAGTCTTTCCCCTCCTTGTCTCTCTATCACCCAACCATTAGTCAGGAGAGCAAAGGGATCTCCACAGAAAACTTAAAAACTGGCGGATAGGCAATAAAGCGTGGAGTGACCGCTGGAGCATTGCTGGTGTTCACATAAGAATTCCTAATTGCACCATGGAAATATTTGAAGGCATTGATGACTAGAATTTAAGTAAAGCCACAACAAATCCAGACCCAGCTCAGCTACACGTTAGACCTACTCAGCCCGGAACTGGCACAGCATCGTTTCTGTTGCATTCTGTCGATCAAACCAATGAACAAGGTTAGTGCCCTGGCAAGAGTAAGAGAAACAAGCTTCATCTCCTGATGTGAGGAGTGAGTAGCATGCACGCACAGAGAGGGGAGGCATTGTTGGGAGCTCTATTTGTAGATGAGTTATGATATTAAGCAACACATTTAAAAATAACCCATTGTTCTACAGATAAACAACAGTTTTAAGAAAAGGCCAAAATAAATTAGAAAATATTTTAAAGTAAATGATAATGAATATGCAACCTATCAAAATTTGCAGAATGCAGCCAACACAGTTCTTAAAAAAAATTTATTATGTTAAATGCTTATATTAGAAAAGACAAAAAGGTTTAAAAATAGTATTCCAAGTGTCCAATTTATGAAATAGGAAAACAAGTTAAATCCAAAGTAAGAAGGAGAAAGTAATTGATAAAGAGTAGAAATCAGTGAATTATAAAATGGACGAAAAATAAAGTCAACAAGGCAACAAAGCCAAAAGCTAGTTCTTTGAGAAGATTAAAAAAATGATAAAACCCTAGCAAGGCAGCTGAAACAAAAAAGAGGGAAAATCCCACAAGTGAATAATACTGGAAATAAAAAATGAGATATCACCAAAAAGAAAATAACTTTATGCTGGTAAATGTCATTTAGATAAAATGAAAAAACTATTTGATAGACACAGATTACCAAAGCTGATATAAGAAGCAGCATTATATTTGAATAAATACAAAGCAATGAAAAAAGCTGAATTTGTAATCAATCACAAGAAACTTCAGGAGCATTTATTTTTATACTCTCTTTCTATAATATAAAGGATGAGAGAACACTGTAATTTGTATTTTGGGCATATCAAAATATGCCCAAAATACCTGATACCAAATACCTGACACCTGATACCAAACCTGAAAAGGATATTTCAAGGTAAGAAAAATAGAGGAATATTTCTCATGAACATAGACACAGAAATCATTGATAAAATATTAACAAATAAATTCCAACACATGGAGGAAAGTGAGAAATAAAAATGTTATCAAGACCCCAATGACTGAACAGACTTCTTTTTGGCCAAGGGGGCCCCAGAGAAACCTTGAAAACGGAGTTTCCAGCCATGACAGGCTGGGAGATCAGATATGCCTTCCTTATTGACTTTGAACCAGAATTCTTTCCTAAAGAGTAAGCAGAGATCAGCCCTAGAAAACAAGACATGAAGGCCTCATTCCTTTATTACCTTTAGCCAATCACCTGAGGGCATGACCAGACATCCTTGCAATGGATTCCTTCCTAGAAACTGACTACCATCTCCAGGCTGGTTTTGGCTGACTTGTGCAGAGGACATGCAGTGAGAATTTACATGTCCTCTGCTTCACTGTTTGACAGCAGAGAGCCGAAAACTCCACCCTCAGATCATGCTAACACTGCCATTTTTTTCTGAACACGTGACCTATGAAGAGGCATGTGCATGGTTTCTCCTTTCATAAATATTTATGACTACTCTTGTAGCTTATTAAATATGTATATTTGGCCACCCTGCTCAGCATGAATTCCTATTTCATTTGCTCCTTCCTTGAAGTGATTGTTCTTGGCTTTTACTGGAGGCTACACTTCCCAGCCAGCAGGATGGGCAGCCTGCAGATTGTGGGACTTTATGAGAAGTAAAGCTCTCCTTTCTTTATTCCTTGTGATTCTTCAACTGACAAAAGTATAATAATGATATTACATTAAAACATGCCATGGCCATTCATAAAACCAAGGTAAATATTATTGTGTTAATGTAAAATAATCATTGTTTAAAGAATTTGAGACAGGATCTCACTTTGTCACCTGGGCTGGAGTGCAGTGGCATGATCATGGCTCATTGCAGCCTCAACCTTTCTAGGTTCAGGTGATCCTCCCACCTCAGCCTCCTGAGCAGCTGGGACTACAGGCATGGGACACCACACTGGGCTAATTTCTGTATTTTTTATAGAGACAGGATTTTGCCATGTTGCCCAGGCTGGTCTCAATCTCCTGGGCTCAAGTGATCCACCTGCCTTGGCCTCCCAAAGTGCTAGGATTACCGGCATGAGCCATCACACCCAGTTTAATGTAAACTAATCTTAAAATGATTATGTAATGAAAAAATTGATGACAGAGGATGACAGATATGTTTTTCAGTTATCACAATTACAGGGTTAGTTGTTAAGTGTGACTTCAACATATTTGAATCATTGATTCTATTAGGCATGTTAATTAACTTTGTTGTCTTCAGGCTGTTGAATGTTTAATTTGAAGTAGAGTTACTGATAGAATTTCTATCTATATCTATGTATCGATCATATATGCATGCACCTGTCTACCTATCTAATCTGTCTATATGGTCAGCATTACTCATTTTCTTTAATCATATTCTTATTTATCTTTCTACACTAATGCTTCCTAACATGGGTAGATCACTAATTCTACAGGCTGTTAATAGTTTACATGAAACCAAACAGGCTTCTCGAAAGCCAGAAATTGCAGAGCGTTAATGGTCCTGATGTATGTAATAATACCATAGGTGGCCTATTGGGAGCCTGCCTGTCACTGTCGATGCACTCCCCAAACTCACCACTCTGACTTCGACACCTTAAGGAATAATGTGGATCTTAATCATTGGTACTCTTGAAGAGATAAACATAGTTTATGTAGTAAATTACAAGACAGAACATTTCTTCATCAATCATTAACACAGCTACTCAAAAGATACTTTCTCTTTGCCCCATAATCTTCTTTTCTCCTTCCTCCTTTTCCCACTTATCTGTCACTCTGTCCATCTTTCTGTCTGCGTTCATCTGTCTCTCCACCCATTAATTAACCCATCCATTCTCATTCTTTTTCTACTTCTTTGTGTTTTTTCTTCTCAGTTTTTCTTTTTCTTATTTTTATTTGCTTTTTACATCTGTTCACAATATCTTTGACAGCAACCTTGAAATTTTAACACAGTCTATGCTGTGTTTTCTTTTTCCCCTTCCTTTTTCCTTTCTTTTTCTCTGCCTATTCTTGCCCCTTCTCTCTCTTTTTGCCTCTTCTTTCTGTAGAAATAAGAAGTACCTTGAAGTTCTGGTGAGAAAAATTTTCCATCTAATTATATTTCAGTTATCAAAGAGAGGTATATGTATGTTATATAATGTGTACTGTTTACTAAGCTTGTTTAACCGCATAATGTTTTGAGGGGCATTTCTGAAACTAATTTTATGTGGAAAAATTGGGATACCTTGCTGTATTTTAAGAAATGATACCTTTTCTGTTTTTAAAATAATAAAATGATGAAAAATTTACAAAAGTGTGTAAAGTAGAAAAGTTACAATTCTCTATACATTTCAACTAATGGTATGCTCCTGCAGGGAGAGTCCAGGCCCTGTCAGGTTCACCACTGTAGTGCCGTGTCCAGCACAGTGCCAGATACTGAGGAGACCCTAAATAAATACCTGTTGAATCTTCTAAACTGGCACAAACATATGAGATGTGTTGGTTATTTATCAGGGGCTAAAACGTATTTCAACCATTTTGCATTTACATGTCATATAGTTCTTAGCGACTCACAATGAACTCGTAATTAATCCAGTTAGTCTATGTAATGGGAGAGTTCTTGTCCAATAGAGCAAATGCAATCCAAGGCTTTAGAGTGAATCATTGCAACAATTTAGGAATGCATTCTCAGAGGGAATGAGCTACTGGGAATCTCCCTACCCAACCTTCATTTAGAAACCCAGGATTGTATTATACGCAGCAGTCTCTGGGTTCACCTGCTATCTGTTGAATGCCAATGACATTTTCTCTGCATCACCACTGGCAATGGTAGCTGTACTCTCATTCAGGAACAATATTAGAGACTTTCAAACCACGGTCTTAAGTAACTGCTATTCTGTCTATAGGGGAAATCAGCGTTGGCAGATGTCTTCTAATTTAAAACTATGTTACCCTGCAGAGTATCTATGTAGATCGCAATTTAAACTTATTTTGATAACCAGTTCTTTAAATTTGAAGACAAATTCATGTAACTTGTAAAATGGTCAAACAGCATGGAAGGTAATACAGTATATATAAGTACAGTGACCTTCACCCACCTAGCTTGCTCTTTCCAGAGACAAATGCTCTGATAATTTCCTGTGTTTCCTTCCAGACTTTTTTGATCACAAATTTTATCTTCCAAGATTGCCTTTTGGGAGAAAGTTAAAGACATATAGAGAAAACACATAAGAGTAGATCATTAAGAAGCAAAGAAAGAAAAAAAGGAAAGAAATATAAAAAGAATCTATTAGATTCTACATACTAAAACAGGAGATAGAGATGTAAACAAACACACATTCACACCCACCTTTTGTACCTCAAGCCTGTTGCTTTGAATGTCTTTCATGGGGTGCAGAGAATCCTAGCAATATTTTTGTGAATAAAAACTCATGGAATGGGAGGTTTCTTGGCTCTTCTCCTAGTGGTTTGACATTTGATCACTCCTCTTAAGAAGGAGTCATTTTAAGAAAAATTCCTTTCTGTATTCATAACTTCTTGTGTCACATTACAATGAATCAAAGATGTTCTCAACGTGACAATGATAGGTGGAGTGATAACGGGCTTGGAACTGGAACTGGGCATATTTATATGAGCTGTCTTTAAACCAGCAATTTTGTCTTCCTGGGGAGCATTAGGGAGCAATTGTGTCTTCCCAGGAAACATTAGGCAAAGTCTGGAAACATTTTTGATTGTCATGGCTGGGGGTAGTTGAGCATTGCTGGCTAGCATCTAGTGGATAGAGGCCAGGGATGCTGCTAAACATCCTGCAAGGCACACGACAGCCCCCTACAAGAAAGAATTATTTGATTCAAAATGCAATAGTGCTAAACTTAAGGAACTCTACTTTGTTTTATTTTTTTGAGACAGAGTCTCACTCTGTTGCCTGGGCTGGAGTGCAGTGGCATGATATTTGCTCACTGCAGCCTCTGCCTCCTGGGTTCAAGCAATTCTCCTACCTCAGGCTCCCAAGTAGCTGAGATTACAGGTATGCACCACCACACCTAGCTAATTTTTGTATTTTTAGTAGAGCTTTGGTTTCACCATTATGGTCAGGCAGGTCTCGAATTCTTGACCTCAGGTGATCCCCCTGCATTGGCCTCCCAAAGTGCTGAGATTAGAGGTGTGAGCCACCACACCCGGCCAGGAACTCTACTTTAAATGAACTCTTTTGCAATTTTTTTCTTTTAGAGACAATGATTTTTGTTAGAGAGACAACTCAAAATAAGCATCAATATCAACATCATTAAGCTCTTTGGCAGTTTTCCAGTGGGTTTATAGTTCAGGCTCTTGAACCTCAGAACCTAATGGATGGTGTCCTACTGATTCGTCTAGAAAAATAATTTTTCATAGCATTATCCTTAGCCTTTTCCCTTTTTAACCTTTCTGATTATATTGCCTATGGAAAAAGCCAATCTGTTGCAGTCAGATGAAACTTGAACAGCAGGAAATAATAGTAAACAACTGTATATTTGTTTGGAAAATAGTACAAAATAGATAATAAGTCCCATGTTCATTGTCTTTTGCCAAGCTTTGTTACTAGCTACTTTAGAATTTTTTTTTTTTAATCAAAAGTAGGTACATGAATTCTTATTAGGGTGAAGCCTGATAACTATGTTCTGGTGGGATAATTATATTTAATCTGCTCATTTCTGAATGCCAGAACAGATTAAAGCATATGAAAAATTAAATAATGTGAGATTGCATTGACTCTGGGTTGGAAAGATTCTTGACCCATGGTAAATCCTATGATTGCTTCATTTCAGTGGAGTATATGGCCTAGAGAAAAATGTGGAATATTGAACATTTAAAGTTGTCTTAGTGAAGAATGAAAGTAGACCATTGGAAATGCAATAAAATGGTTTAGAGGGTTTGGAACGCACTCCCTTAAGTTGTTGACCAGAAAGTGGAGGCTCTAAACTGGTAAGTGGCTGGCCCTGCGTTAAGGTTAGTGGCACTCCTGGGGCTAGAGTTCAGGCCCCTCATCTGAGTCCAGAGTGCTTCTGGCGCTATTTCTATGGTGCAGCTCGTCACTATCTCTATGTGGCCAGAGCTACCCAGAGTAAAATATTCCCAAGACAGACTATAATCCCTTATATGTACTCATCACTTCAGAATATTCAAACTACTTTCACACATATTGTCTCTATGAAAATCAAACTTATTACCTAAATAGGATGAGAATCTTGTCTCCATGGATCAGAGAAAATTAAAATTCAGAGACATGAAGTAACTCGTTTGAAGTTAAATAACTGATAAATAACAGACCCAGATGTTTCAGCCCAGGACTCTCCTCATCATTTAATTGCAAGTTTATTACAGGCACAAACTGGTATACAGTTAGTCTCTCTTTATAGGTGGCTTACCACGTGCCTGGTACTGTACTAAGGGTATGAATTAGCTCATTCATTCCTTACCATGACTCTAGTAGGTTGATATGATTTTTATCTCACTTGCTTGATGAAGAAAGTGAGGCTTAGTGAGGTTAAGTTTCATTGATTTAGCTTAAGTCTGTATCAATAATAAGTTCAGATCAGGATCTGTTTCATGACAATATCTGTATTTTAATCATTATACTATACTACCAGCATTGTTCAATGTGGTGTTTCTATGGCTATACTGGTAACTAATACAATGTCGGATTGAAATAGCCATTGCACATCCAATTTCATGTACTGATGTTCTGATTTTCACAAAAATCTTTTACACTTTTTGACCCTTATTTATGGCTGATGTTGGGGAGAATGGAGGCTGTAGGTTAACACAATTTTTTTTTCACCCTCTTATTTATCCAATAATTTCTATCTGATGTCCCTCCCTCAGCATTCCTACACTTACCATTCAGTCTAACCTATTAACTGCAGCAGGGGCAGGCTTTTTAGGAAAGATAACTGACTGTGTCATTACTTAGAAGCCTTTACTGGATCACTCATAACTTCAGACACAAGGTACTGCATGATCCACTCCCTGTTTTATCATAATTTTATCTCTTTCTAGTTCACTTCAGACTCTGTTCCAGTCATCGTGCAATTTAGTATCTCCTCAAACTTGGTATGTGTGCATTTTCATATTTGAATTACCTCTCCACACTGCCCCCTGCCTCCTTCCTCTGCCCCGGTGTAGCCCTAATTATTTGTTCTTTAAAACTCCATTTAAGAATGTAGCCCTAATTATTTGTTCTTTAAAACTCCATTTAAGAATATTGCTTCTGAGTTCCTCAAACACCCAGAATATAGTTCGATCATGGCTCCATCACTATCGTTGATAATTGACTTTCCTTTCTAACTATGCTATGAGTTTTTGATAGAAGGGACCATTTCTAGGCTTGGGATGGTAGCTGACATCTGTAGACCCAGCACTTTGGGAGGCTGAGGCAGGAGGATTGCTTGAGGCCAGCAGTTTGAGACCAGCCTGGGCTAACATAGCAAGACTCTGTAGAAAAATAAAAAGTGGCTGGATGTGGTGGTGGAGGTGCGCCAATTAGTCCTAGCTACTTGGAAGGCCAAGGTAGGAGGATCACTTAAACTGAGTTTGATGTTGCAGTGAGCCATGATTGGACCACTGCACTCTAGCCTGAGTGACAGAGTGAGGCCTTGTATCTAAAAAATGAAATAATATAAGAAGAGACCATTTCTTAGTGTCTTTATTTCTCCAATGCTTAGCTCAGTTCCTGGCCTGTAATAGTAAGCTAATAAAGTTGAATTAACATGGTAGTATCAAAAGAATTTGGAAATTGAGTAGATATGGAAAGTATAGGAAAGAGAAGCATGAAAGATAGTTTCATGAAAGAAAGAAAGGCATCTCCTTTGGGTAACTGGGAAGATCTTTATGTTATTAATTGAAACCGGATATTTAAGATAGCGATACAAATGTGCTGGGGAAAAGGGAAGTTGGTCAATTTGGTTTGCTCATGTGATATGTACAGTATAATAAGATGACTATAGAACAGTAATTTCCAACCAGCTGTAAACATTATGTGTCTAGTAGAATAGTTAGAAATTTAGAATTCATGGACCAAAACAATTTTAAAAGTCTCCATCAGCCTTTGTGATTGTAAAATAAATAGCTCTTACGTTCCTCTTCAATGCATGTATTTATGAAAATTAAAGCAAAGAATGAGGCCGACTTCCTTGCTCAGACTCCAAGTTTTCCTCCATTACCTTTTTGGCATTGCTCCGGCAGAAGCAGAAATTGATCCTAAACTTTACAAGCAGCTGATCCGCAGCAAGTGAGTGAACTTTATGAGCTTGGTTGAAATGGGATGCTGTGTACAAATGGAATGTTTTTTCTAGTGGCTAAGTGGCTCTTCATAACATTGTATAAATATTGTTCATGGAATTAGCAGAGTAGGACTAGTTTGCCTTAAGATATTTATGTCTTCGGTTGAATATGAAATCATATTGCTTAAGCATGAAATCTGTTTATGCATGTGGACCTTTGTTCTTAGAGTCTGGGCTGTGGGGACCCAGTCTCGGTTGGAAACAAAGAACAGAGAACAGTCCTATGAAGAGTAAGCTGGGTTTATGAGAATTATCCAGATAAAAAAGAAGTGTAGATAGTACATGGTTAACTCAATCTTTCCAGAATAGACCCATCTGATTTCTTCACTAGTATTTTATCTCCTATATACTTTGCATATCTTTTGGTAAAATTTATCCACAATGATTTCTAATTTTACAAGATTTTGAATGTATAGAGAGCCTCTCTGATTCTTTGGCAGAGGAGCTAGTTAGTAAAGCTTAGAATTATCTTAACAGAGAACTTACTATGAATGCAGTGTCAGTATTTAAAGGTTGGTGGGAGTGTAAATTAGTTCGACCACTGTGGAAGACAGTGTGGCGATTTCTCAAGGATCTAGAAATAGAAATTCCATTTGACCCAGCAATCCCATTACTGGGTATATATCCAAAGGATTATAAATCGTTCTACTATAAGAACATATGCACACGTATGTTCACTGCAGCCCTGTGTAGAATAGCAAAGACCTGGCACCAACCCACATGCCCATCAATGATAGACTGGACAAAGAAAATGTGGTACATATATACCATGGAATACTATGCAGCCATAAAGAATGAGTTTGTGTCCTTTGTAGGGACTTGGATGAATCTGGAAACCATCATTCTCAGAAAACTGACACAAGAACAGAAGGCCAAACACCGTACGTTCTCACTCATAGGTGGGTGTTGAACAACAAGAACACATGGACTCAGGGAGAGGAGCATCACACACTGGGGGCAGTTGGGGGGGGTAGGGGAGAGACAGTAGAGGGTGGGAAGGGATAACATGGGGAAAAATGCCAGATATAGTATGCACCTAAAGTAAAATAAATAAATTTATTAAAATAAATAAATAAAAATAAAATCAACAGGAAAAAAAAAGGTGAGCTCATTGGTGGGCAGTAGGACTCTGTTATGGCAAGTGCTGGAGAGCATCACAGTTTTTGCCTTCCCAGGCCTTTCTCAGGGCATATCCGTGAGCAATTAAATATGAGCATTCTGAAACAAGGAATGCATCTGCTATATGCTGAATTGTAACGCTTCCCCTACACCCAAATTTACATTTTGAAGTTCTAACCCTCAAATTTGACCATATTTGGAGATGGGATCTTTGTAGGGGTAATTAAGTTAAAATGAGCCCATTAGGGAGGGCCCTAATCCAATATGGACTGGTGTCCTTATAAGGAAAGGAAATTAGGAGACAGACACACACAGAGGGAAGACATGGAAAGACACAGGGAGAAGATAGCCATCTAGAAGCCGAGGAGAGAGGCCTCCATCAGATCCTTTCCCCGTGACCCTCCTTCCTCAGAAGGAACCACCCCTGCTGGTACCTTCATCTTGGACTTCCAGCCTCCAGAACTTGAGGAAATAAATTTTTGTTGTTTAAGCCATCCAGTCTTGTTTGTGGCACTTTGTTACAGCAGCATTAGCAAACTAACATAGCGTCTTCTTGCCTTTGTAACGTCAGGCCTTATTTCAGGCATAGCCTGGGATATAGAAAGTTTTAAATAAGCATTTGTGATCCAAAGGAGTGGAAAAGAGCACAATTTGTGGGACTATGCATAATCCACAAACTATTATCTGTTTAAAAAATTCACCAATCGGCTAGGAGTTGCCACATTTATGTTAGAGCTTGTAGTGGTGCTGTGTATTGACTGTACTCAGAGGCGTGGGTGTTAGCCCTGGCCTTAAAGAGAGCTTCACCTGGCTTTGCTCCTCCTGGAAAAGTACAGACTTAAGGAGTGCTCCCAGGTAGCCCTCTCTGTAAAGGCGGTTCACCTCATCTTGTCTGTACTGACAGCAGTGCTTTTTTTTTTTTTTTTTTTTGAGGAGGAGGAGGAGGAAGGGCATCAATAGTTTAAAGAGCCTCCTAAACACATACATTCAAGGTTTTCTGCCAGTAGGTGGGGGAGTAGGCTGGCATAATCAGAGGTTGTTTTTGTAAGGCCAATAGCCTCACCAGGAGCCGGATGGACAATACTCACCCCCTTCGCTCCTGATAACACTTATCAGGAGGCCGGACATCCTACCGGCACCTGCCTTCTCCATGTAAGCTCCCCACACCCACTCCTGCATTCCACTCCTGCATTCCACCCCTAGCCCCACACTCAGCACTAAATCATGCTGTCAGC
>CAUYLG010069633.1:0-46320 GCA_963573385.1 Cacajao melanocephalus | reverse complement strand
GGGTTTTGCCCCCCCCCCCCCCCCCCCCCCCCCAGTGAGACAGGACGCTTACATAGTCAGCCCTCCTTTGCTGTGAAGCAAATCGCCAAAAGGAGGGTTCCCTTACCATGCTGGGTTGCGATTAGGTGTTCCTTACACAAAAGTTTCACCTTGGGCGTTTCGGCCATTTCAGCGCAGATAGGGCACACCCAGAATGATCCACCCGGCCTGGCTGCAGCCAAGGCTGGCGGCAGGTGCGCGGGTGCCCCGAGGGCCACCCGCTGCCTGGCGCTGGCGCATCCACCGGTGGCCAGCTTTCACCGTGTCCACCAGGCGGGACTCGCTAGGTGTCAGGCCCAGTGCCATAGGCCTGACACTTGCGCGGAGTCGCCGTGGCTCCTCAGGGAAGCTGGGCCAAGGAGGCTGGGTCGCGCCGGCAGGCGCCAAGGCCACCTTCTCGGGGCAGGCCCGCCGCGCTGAGGCTCAGACACGGCGGCTCCTCCAGGCCCATTAATAACCCGGAGGGCGCTGCGATCCGACAGCGCAGTCGCTGCAGGCCCTCTTTCCCGTAGCTGCCTGGCTCCTTCCCGCGCAGTTCGAGGGGAGGGATACTGGGCGCTCACTACCGTCCGGCCCGGAGGGTGGGGGTCCTCTCTCGCGCAGGCTGCTCTGGGGAGTGTCGGAGAGAGACACCTTCATCAGAAGCCTCACCCAGCGTTTATGTAGCACAACAGAATCGCATTTAGCCTGGGGAACAGCCATCGGGGCAGGAGTTGGGGCCTTCTCCATCTAACCATTATGCTGATCATTAAATTTGCTATTCATTTCTTTGAGGCGTCTAAGAAGAGCGTGCACACCAAACTCTCCAGAACAGCACCTCCGCCCCACCTGTCCCTGCCTGGCTGGACTACCTGGAGGGAGAACTGACTGGGCACTTGAGGGACCGCAGTGCAGGCACGCCCTTGGAGTCCTGGGGCTGCGGCTCACACTCCACCGGGCTGCAGGCGTGCTCTGCCCCGTCCCGCAGGCGTTTGGGAGGCAGTCGAGGAAGCCTCTGAGTCCCTGGGTCGAAGGGACTGCGAGTGGCGCCCGCGCCAGACTGGTTGCCCCCCCCCCCCGGTCTGGCGATTTTAAATCGTCTCCTGTGTAACTGTAAAAAGAGGAAAGCTAAATATACAGGCGACCATTATAGATAGAACCTCTTCCAGATAGCAGATTGGGCAACAGACGGGCTTTTTTCGTAATACGAGGATAAACACACCCTGAAACTCCAGATAGAGAGAAACTTCAGGAGTGGGCGAGAGGGTGAGAAGGAACGAGAGGCAGAAGGGAAGAGGGAGAGAAAGAGAGACAGAGACAGAGGGAGAGACGCAGAGAGACTGAAACGGAAAGGAGAAGCCTGGAGCTGTCGGTTCCGTGGAGAGGGACAGATGCTATCTGCACCCAGATCCGAAGGCTTTTTGGGGAGCCTAGAGTCCTGACCCGGTACCAGGCAGATCTGGGTGCGGCGAATTCCAAGGGAGCGGTGCGGGTTCTCTTCTCCTGCTGAGTCGCTTCGGTGCTCCCAGGGCAGAACCTTCCTCGAAGGTGGCTTACCCGGGCGGGTGGTGATGCTGTTGTCTCGGGAGTTTACCCAGAGGTGGGCCGCTCAGAGGGGCTGGACTAACCCGCTCCCTTCCCTTCCTCCTTCTCGTCTTCCACAGGTTGCGACATGTGCGCGGACAACCGCAACGGCGAGTGCCCGATGCACGGGCCACTGCACTCGCTGCGCCGGCTCGTGGGCACCAGCAGTGCTGCGGCCGCCGCGCCCCCGCCGGAGCTGCCGGAGTGGCTGCGGGACCTGCCTCGCGAGGTGTGCCTCTGCACCAGCACTGTGCCTGGCCTGGCCTACGGCATCTGCGCGGCGCAGAGGATCCAACAGGGCACCTGGATTGGACCCTTCCAAGGCGTGCTTCTGCCGCCAGAGAAGGTGCAGGCGGGCGCCGTGAGGAACACGCAGCATCTCTGGGAGGTAAGTGGCCCGCTGCACTGCGCCTCGCCACGGAGCAGGAGCCTTGGCCGGCAGGGATCCTGGCCTTTAGCAGGGGGCAACTGCGAAGTGAGCCTCCCTTGGCCCCCGGAGGGTGGCGGAGAATAGATTTCTCTGGTCCTGTAGATGCCTAGTATCTGAAGCACCTGCAGGAAGGAGGCTGATAGAGCTGGGGCTGACGCAATAGCAACCTAGCCAGGGGAACAGAGCCTACAGGTGTCTGAAGTCAGAGTCACCTTAACCTGCCTCAGTTCCAGCTGGAATGGATTTGACCGTTGGTCTCTCTGAATTTTGAGAAA
Source organism: Cacajao melanocephalus (assembly GCA_963573385.1). Taxonomy (NCBI): domain Eukaryota; kingdom Metazoa; phylum Chordata; class Mammalia; order Primates; family Pitheciidae; genus Cacajao; species Cacajao melanocephalus. The sequence goes on along the minus strand of CAUYLG010069633.1, from coordinate 44,013 downwards.
AAGAGAAAACAGCTGAAGAGATGGAGCAGAGGAGGGTGGGCGTTAGAAGGTGAGCTGGGTGACCTTTATGTCCCATTCCAAGTGCTTCCAGTATGTTTCTGTGTAGTGAGTAGAAAGGAACAGAAGCATAGAGGAGAGGAAGGAGAGGCTGGCCCCTTTTCTCAGGTAAAATCAATTTTGTCAATGATGAACGTGAGAGATTACGTGTTTCACAATTTTCAAAGGGCCCAAAGTAAGCCAATTATGTTGGGAATTAGAAATCACGAATTCTGCTGCTTCTCTGAAGAATGGAAATTATGTAATCTTCATCACGATGAAAAATCAAAACATGAGAACACTCTGAGCACTGTGGTGTAACCCAATTGAGGATAATACTTTAATGGCACAATCTTACCTGAAGCAATTATTTTAAAATAACCTATTTGTAAAATATCAGCCTGAGATTTCTCCCCAAACGTCATGGTGGATTATTGAGGTTCACTCCCAAAGAGATAGATGCTTATCATTAGGTAACCCTCTACCAATCTTAGCCACCTCCATCCATGGAAAGTTGCTTAAGTAATACAAAATGCCAGAAGTCATACCCTTAAGCAATATGTAAATCTGACTAACTGGGCAGGTGGTATAATAAAATGGGACTAGCTAGAAAATAAAGTTTCTTAAATGGCAGGGGCCAAGTTGACATGAACCCCCGGGGTCCATTAATGGGTCATTTCTGCAAGAGTTTGCCTCTCATACTTGGCTCGCTGGCCTGTCAAGATGATCTTTTTCACTGTGATCTGCCTTATATTCACTAAATAAAACTCATGGGACTCATTAATCCACTCAAATTTTTGATGAGCACCCACTCTGGCCAGCACTATATTAGGCTTTGGAGAAACTGTGTGAAAAACAGATTTGGTATCCAGAACCCTCCTGTGACTATTGGGGATGGGGTCCTGAGGCCTGTATCTGCAAAAGCCTCTTTTGGTGGAGGAGGAGCTCAGTGTATGGGTCCACATCCCAGCAGCCCAAAATGAGGACATGGCGGCCAATGAGCTACCTACATTATAGTTATCTGCTGGAGTGCCCTAGCTCAGAGCATCTGGTTTTGAAACATTTTGGTTTTTGTTTCTGACTAATTAGTTGTAATCTCCAATGTGGTTTAAAGTTTATAAAACACTTCTAGGTACTTTTCATGTTTCAGTGGTGTTATTAGGAACTCTAATATAATATAGTTTAAAATCCGCCAATATTTTTCTAAAGGAAATTGTATAGCAATTGTTCAATGTACAAATTTACTCTAGCAGAAAATGTTAAAACTGAACACTATTAAATTACCCTTTGATGTCTATCTATTTTTACAGTGCCAGGGGGCAAAGACATAAACATAAAAACAAACAAACAAAAAACTCCTCATGGTTCATTCTGGGTTTTCCCCCGCCCCAGGAGGCTTTGAATGATTGGGATGTTGGCAGGTGGCCACTGTACATATAGACTATAATAATGTATATCAACACTGAAAACTATGGAACTTTTCTTTTCTACCTTTACTTGTACTTGATGAAGTTAAAATTTTGTTGTAGTAAAGAGACTGGGGAATTTAATCAGTGTTTTTCTTTTTCTTGGTTCTGCAGTAGATATAAAGTGAATTTTACCTATTGTTCAGGGCATGTGAGTTGAGTGTGCTGGGGTGGTTCTCAGAGTTGGTTCTGTGTTAGAATAAAGACTTGCTGGGTGTATGCTTGGATGATCTATAGGACCCAATTTTTAAATTCAGGACATAATCTATTTTTTTTTAAATTATCTGTAACAACAGTTAGAATGATACATTTGGGGAATTGAAGGGATATTAAAACTTTGGCCATGCAAAATTTATCAGTCTCCTGGAAGATCATGTGAAATGTGATGAACTGGGGCCAGGTAACTTAGTGCCAATGGCCAATGTCCATTTGTAAAATAAAATACTTACTTTATAAAATAGATTGCAGATTTTTATTAGCATAATGATTTTCAACATGAAGTATGAGTTTTTAAAAAATTTTTAAACATGATTTATTTTTATGAAATATGACTGTTTGAATTGTTACATTTATAATACAAGGTTCCAAATGTTACATTGTTCCTTAAATTTTAGTTCTTCCTTTCAAAGCTAAATTTCATTCTGAAATTTTAAAAAGTCATCATATTATTTATATTAGAATCAGTAAGTAGAATACATTGCAGATCTGTAGGAAATGTCTGGCAATAATTGTTTAATGACTCATGTGATAATTATCCATTTCACAAACTTATTCTTTTAGATGTCTTCCAGAATACCAAGTCAACATAAAGTATATTTGAAAAAAATTAAAAGCAGTTGAATCATGACTATTTTATTTTAAAAGGCAACTGTAATCATTTCTGTTCCTCACATTTTTTCAAATCATTTGCTGATGAAGAAACATCTTTATATTTCAAGTTCAATACTCAGGTCCTAATGTATCTTACCACAATTACTTATCTTTATTTCAGTACAATAAATGGATTGCTAATCTTTTCCCATCACCGTTTCCAAGTAGATGATGGATTTTTGTTTCAGTTTACAGTCCATTGTTTTTAGTATGGTTGTATTTTATTATACACATGAAAGCTTATTACAGAAACAATCAGATTCACCTTAGTTACTCCTTTTATTTAATCATTAAAAGCCCTATTTTCTTTGTAGAAAAATGACTTTTTGATATTTAATACACATCAGCCATGAAGAGCTTGTTTGGTTTGTAAGCCTGTAGTCATTCTTTTTAGTTAATATTTTCTTTGTGTATAATCCTAGTTCTTCAAAATACAGCAATTTAAAGAAAGTTAAATATCATTTCATTACGTTCAATATGTTTTGACTCTTCTGGGTGTTTATGGGAAATTCCAAGTAAGTTTTTTTTGTATTGTTTTACTTTGTTTTGTTTTTGCAATAAGCCAAGGTAATTTTTTATTTTTTATAGTTTAAGAAGATTACAAGCGAAAAGCCAAATCATTAGTCATTTATTTTTGCCAGTTTCTTTTAGAATCAGAATTTTAATATGTTTTTTAAACAATAATAAATTCAGACACTTTTAAACAAAACATTACAGGGTACATTAGACAATCACTTGCCTTGGTTATATATATTTATTCCAAGACTTGGATGCATGATACCTTTCTAGCTATTTGAACATAATATGAAAAAGAAATCTTTCTCAATGTTTTCCAAAGAAAACAGAATCTTTCTCAGCATTTAGGTCTTACTGATGAGAATGAGATAATTTTATCCTAATGTGTTTTCTAACAAAGAAGTGAAAGGGCACATTTGATTCCAACATTTATGAAAACATTATCTCAATTATTAATGTGCCCCCTTTCCCTTGAGATAAATTAATCTAGTTGCACATGGTTTCCTCTTTCTGCTTAACATCAGAATTTAATATGACTGGACCTGAGGAATGTACCCAGTGTATACTTAAAATTCTACTGGAATAAAATACGGAAGTTTAAAATAAAGTTACAGTTTAAGATAGGCTAGAATTACTTGGGCCTTTCAACTCCATGTCTGACTTGACAAGAAATTATAGCAAGAATGACAAAATAAATTGCACTTATTTTCATCCTAGAAAAGTTATCCTGCTAATTGAAATAATGTAGTGACTTGTTAGGATTACAGTTAAGATATTAGAAAGGACTTTAATTCTACAGAACCTGTCTTCTTTTTGCCTGAGTAAATTTGAGTGTCTCATTTTCATTTGTACTACGTGGAAATCTTCATTATTTTTCTTCAGAAAATCAAGGGGGATAACATAATGTGAGCCTTTTTGTGGTTTGGTTTTGTGCCATAATATTTTAGATTTAATAAGAGTTTTGCTGTTAAGCAAATGGTCTATTTTTCATCGTTACTGTTTAGCTTAGGTCAAGAGATATTAACGAAAACCAATATTAAAAATATATTACACATTGCTAAATGTTTATATTTCAAAACCATCATAGGTAGTTGGTTCTAGAAGAAAATGAATTGATTTCATATTTTAAATATATTATATATGTTTCTATAAGTGACTCAATTTCATATATACAGTACTGTACCCACTTGTATGTTTTTAGATGTTGAAAAAGTATTTTAAATTAATCACTTTCAATTAAATTACAATCATTTAAAATTTGTCCCAGTGATAGTACTGTAATTATATATTCCATATTCTACTTTATAGACTTTGGCTCATTTGGGCGTGATTCACCAAAACACTAGGGGATAGAATTATGTGGCTGTTGCAGTTATATTGAAGTAAAAATTGTGTTTTTCAGCAATTTATCATTTAATATAGTAGCCTGCCTGTCTGTTTGGTTTTGAATATGTCAAATTTGTGAAATTCAAATAATTTCTCCTTAAAAATAAACCATAGTAATGTTACTATTATGTTTTAAATTATGCAGAGTAACAGCTGGTGCATCTCTCTGGCTTTGCCTCATTTGATTTGAGGATGTCTTTTATAGTGGTGCCCATTTGATAGAGTGTGAGCATTTTGTAGTTTTACATATACTGTAAAACCATCTGCCACCTCTTGGAATGGTTTCCAGCATTGTGTTAAAAGTCAAAACTTAGTACTTTAAGTTGCTTTGAAAATGCCCATTTAAAGTTCTGGTCCTTCTGGTTTATGTATCATGCTGTATAGTGCCACCTTTGGTTTTCTAAGTCCAAAAGTAATTCTGCTTTAAAAAAATTTTAATAGCCATTTGGACAGTCTCACATCAGTGAAGTTTAATCCCAACATGCATATGACACTATAGTGCTTTAGCTGCAATTACTTTATAAAGACTGATGAGTTCCACATCCACAGGACTATTTTTCTCATTAGTTCAGTTTATCTGTTTTTACAAATTGCTTCTTTTATTGATAGCATTTTGTCAATATGAAGAAAACAATTTACAAATATTTACTGGTCCATAACTGTATATTTTCTTACACTATGTAATTTTTTTTTCTTTTCCCACACTGACTTAAAAGTAAGGTATAAAAAGAGAAATCAGAATCTCAGAGGTTAGTGGGTAAATGAAACCTGCTCTCCCCAGTCACTGCCTGGCAGCAAGTGATCTGATGGAAATGTCATATAATAACACTGGTCCCAAGAAGCCTGCAGGGGAAACTTCTTATTTCACTGTGTAAATTAAAGCAGTTTTAATTTGAGAACATCTATTGTATTACCCAGAAATCACTTAATAGTTGTAGTATAATTTGAATTAAAAATTGTTGTGATTGAATATGAAAAACTACATATTACTCAGCTGGGGAATATGCCTACAATATTAAAGTCCTCTCTTCTCAGAAGATGGATTTAATACTCTGGTAGTGTGGGAAAAACCATTTGCTATTCTAAAGAACCCTGTGTGTAGAACAACTGTGAGCCTGCCTCCTTCTTTCTTTTTCTTTCATTGCTTTTTAGAATCATATATACTCCAAGATTTCATTAGTTCAGACATTCCTTGTATATTTACACAAGAAATACAGACTTCGGCATAAGTACTTAGCATAAAAGCCAGAGAAGCAAGAGCAGAATATACTTTTCCTTGTAAGCATTTGCCACCTCACTCAGATAAGTTACAGAATTCCATTATCCAAATTGTTACACATGTGTGACAGAGGTTGACCTTTCGTCATGTCAATCCTTTTTGTGTAGGCCCCAGGCTCCAGCCTAATGGCTCAAACCCTGATTTACTCACTGTAATAAGGGCAGGAGGTCGAGCAATTGTCAGGCTGCCTGTTCGTACTCTTCTTGGAGCCTGGTTGAAGGCTGTTAACACAAAGCTTTTCAAAGTGAATTTACAACCAGCATCACTGACAGAGGCCAATCAGTGCACCATAAATGTCAGGTTAGTGAGATTGAGCAGTAAGTAAAGTACTGACAGCACACTATTGGCTGGAATCAATTGACCAAGGTTTAACTGAGAAGAGCAATCTATGTGAGGTGGGCTTAGGGGAAGAGCTAAGTGTGTAGCCTGAATTTCCAGGTAGACTCCATAGATTTACTGGTTAGTGGGAGCATAAGAGTTGGGACATCACACATGTGCTTCAGCGCATCCAGCATCATCCATGTTGATGTGATGCAAGATCTGGGAGCTCAGAGTGCCCAGGCTTGCTGACTCTGAGGCTTGGTGGTAAAAAATGACACAGCATTAGACAGACAAAAAGGAGAGATAGAGGACAACTGCTATGGTATGAGGCTGTCAAAACTAGCGGACACATCCAGTGCATTACAGTTCAGGGAAAGGTAATTTGTTCAAATTCCAAAACTGTTAACAGGGATTTCCACAAATAAGCCTGCTCTTTTGCTCTTCCAAAGGCTCAGCAGTGCAAAAAGTTTCATGGAAGTCACTAATGAGTGATTTTGGGTTGAGGGTCTGAATACCCATGAGATGTGGTTTCCCCACCAGATGGAATGTTTTTATCATTTTGTGTAATGACAGCCTGGACAACAATTCATTTAGCTTTGAAGGCATCAGCATTAAAATAGAGGAATCCATTAAAATGCTGTATGCAAGGATTTATAAATTAGGCAATTTCCTTGATTATTGCAATCATTTACAAAATTGATTGTTCCAGTGTGGTATAGACAGATTTCAGCAATGATCATTGACAACAAGCACATTCTCTGATATCTATAGCTGCTGGTCACTAAACCAGGTCACTATTCCCCCACCCTTTTGTTCTTGGTCTCAAGGTCAGGTGGACTTTTCAAGGAATCTTATGATTATGAAATTTCATTTGTCTTCAGAGGAGACCCACCCAGGCTTGGAGAGCAGGTGCAGATTGTTTTAAAGGTTGCATCATTGTTTTTGGACTTGAATCGTAATTTTGGGGGAGGGTATTGATAATACTGATATGCTTCAGCTCAGTAGCAGAGATTTTGATATGATGCCAATTTAAAAGGAAATAATTTTTGCAAATTGCAGCTGTAAATATTTGTTTGATTGAAGATCTAAAAGTCAATAATGTGTTTTATTTGTTGGTCCTTAGAGTTCTAATTATCCAACAGATATATCGTGGAAGTACTGGATTTTAGGTCAATTAATTCTGGAAGGCATAATAAAGACATTGTTCCAAGTGTGAGCTCAAAATGCTGCAGGTTTTTCTATACAGGAATATACACGCAACAAGTTCACTTGGTGCTCAATCACTAACCACAAACCAGAGAATTGCTTTTATTCCTGAAATAACAGAAATGGGTATGCCAAATGTATCTGCAGGGCTCTTTCCAATGAAAGCTAGCCATGTGGTTTATGCTTAGCACAAAATAACTGACTTTGAGACATTTGTTTTTAATCATCTTTTTGTTTTGAATCATTGTTTTCTCCCTTTAAAACTTTAACACGAACTAGGGCTTGTAAAATAATAACACTTTAGAAAATTGTTTAACATAGTGTTGGGAAAGCAAACAATTTTTGTTCTGATTTTTGTCCTGTTTATAAATACATAGTAATTTGATCTCAAGGTAGTTCTTTGTTTAAAATGGGAAATGTTGTATTTCAGGACGTCCAGTGGTTTGGTGGCACCTTGCCTTTATTTGCTATTGTTGCCTAAGTCAGAAGTTCATTTTCATTTTTAGTTAGTTGTAAAACTGACTACTTAGAAATTTAGTAAAAAGGTAGTGTTTTCACTCAGTGTCTTGATATTATTGCCTCGTTTTTAATTAAATTTTTTTCACAGCATTTCTGGTTTCTGTTAAGACTTAAAAGCTGCGTGGTTAGCTCTGACTTGGGTGAACTGTGATGAGGTACTCAGTATAACACATGCTTTTCCCAGTGCCCTTGTACATTTATTAAATAAACCAAAATCTAAGGCATGCAATAGTGAAATAATGATATGGGATGCAGCCCATTTTATTAAAATGAACAGTGTTTTTCACTCTCTGTGGTCATTTTAAATTAAAGCTGCCTCGATAATGAAGTGTCTTCTATAGAAACATTCAGTGTAATCTAATTCAATAGAAACTTCTTAAGTGGCTTTTAATTAGAATCAAATTAAATGTAATCAAGTCATGTTTTCACTGTCTTGTAAAGCACCAAGAGCTAAATATTGTTAGTGCACCTGGGAATATTAATGTTTATCACAAAAGTAACAGCATTAAATTATGAGATACCCATGTATACTTCAAAATGTTAGATAGCTCCCAAATACGTTCATAGAATACAATGCTTTTGGAACCTGTTGTGTTTGTCTCAAACTAATATTAAAATTTATCTATGATATAAAAATACGCAAATAGTTTCTGGAGATGAGAGTCCTGAAAAATATTGGGTTACTAAGGAAAGCATTTAATTTCCATTTATTGTAATTAATTGCAATGTAAAATTTGACCCAGATAATCCATAAAGTGGAAAAATCTCAAAATGAAGCTTGAAAATCGTGGAAATGAATTTTTATATTACAAATAATTATTGTGCTGATTAGAAATGCAAACTCTATAAGGGTATAAAGCAGTGGTAACCATTGTTGACAGTTCTCATAATGAGATTTTGAGAGCTGATTATGTAATATAATATAGATTTATTTCATCAAGTCACAGTTTTGGTAAAAGCTATTTTCACTATCTCCTTGATACTTCAAAACATCTTGGAAATTGCAACCAAAGGCACTGTTTTCATAGGGTTCCAGGAAATGTTTAAATTTGGCTCACCCATGAATAGATTTTGTCTAGTCTTATCCTCTCCACTCCATATTTTTCTGGTGGGAAATTTTATTAACAGTCTACAGACCCTTCTGATATTATAAAAAACTTCTACCAATATTTTCACGTATTTTATAGCATTTGTCTTTAACAAAAACAAAACCTTTCTGGGGTCTATGAGGAGATTATAATGGTCCTCAGAAGAGGAAGGAGAAAATTTCTGTTTCCTTTTTATACATGAAGATGTTAACAAAAAAAAAGGACCAAGTCTCTTTGAAATGGTTTTTAAAGTTGGAGACATTAATTTATCTAGTTGTGGTAAGATATTAGTGAAACAACTTAATTTCTTTATACCTCTTTTTTCCCACATATGAAGGAGAGTAATATTGAATAGTTATGTAAATTATAGAGAAGATATTTATGGTTTTTGTGTAACAATTGAGATTCCCCCCCCCCCCATTTTTCAGTTGGATTTTAATAGTAAACTTTGGCTGTAGCGGACTCTGCACATAGATATAAAGAATATCATTATTTGATCAAACAAAAGATTGTATATATTAATAGTAGACCATACATCATTTGGATTTAATTACTTACTAAAAATCAAGTGTAAGTAATATTTCAATGTAAATTTATTTAGCAATGCTTACAAATAAAAAACAGTTATGTACTAAAGGGATACCATGCAACATGGATGTCAAAAAACTCCATTGGATGGCTCTCATTTTTAAAATTGTATTTTTAATGGAGGGCAAAAAGCTTGACTACAAATGTTGGCACATTTATATTTCCTAATTGTACATGATTTCAGTAAGTAAAATGCTAACTGAAAATCCTCACAACAAAGAACCGTCTTGCAAGATGAAAATGTGAGAATTAGTAACATCCAGAAAAGTCATAAGGAAGCCCTACATGTGAAGGCTTTTTGATCACAGACCTCAAATCAGGAGCAATTCATTAGGTATGTTTGACACTGGATATTGAATTCTGAATAGCAGATCATCTCAGTGTCCAGCGTATTGTGACTTGTCCATAAATATTAAATGACAACAAATCAACATAGTGGCATATTTGCCACAGTCCATAAAAATGTGTGTGCAGCCATATGTGTACCTGTGAATACAGACATAACAGTATATCTTGCAAATCCTGAGTATGTGTCACTGTTGACCCCATGAAACACAAGAATTCCAAGTGACACTCTGCAATTAAAAATTTTAGATGAAAAAATAAACATAGATGCCAAAACATGTCATAGAGAACAAAACTTTTGACTAAAATTAATATTTTTCTTAATATATATTTATTTAATATTAATCATTTCTATTGTAGTCCCTGGAGTTTTTACTTTTATGGCAACCTAAGCAGGGGTGATATTCAAAATATGTCATAACCATTCCAGCTTAGACCCTGACCCATAATCCCAGATGCCCACAGTAATACCTGTGCTTCATGATCTGCATATCAGCTCTGAATCTAGGATAGCTGGCTAAACTTCAGCAACGCTATTCAATAACAGTAAAAATAATAATATATATTATGTGTAGGATTTTAGATTTGCAAGATGAAAAAGTTCTGGAGATTGTTGCATAACAATATGAATAGACTTAACAGTACTAAACTGTACATTTAAAAATGGTTACAATGGTAAGTTTTGTGTTAGGTGTATTTATTTTTCCATAATTTAAAAAAAATCTACGTTTTCGATGACTTTCCTACAGCTTAGTAGGTCTCAACCTCTAGCATAGTGCAATCTGTGGACCTGCCCTTAAATGATTCTGACTCAGTGGTCCTGGATTGGGGCTCAGGAATCTATTTTGTTAACAAATGTCCCACTATCTTTAAGAAACAAAATGCTAGGCTCCTCCTTTCTCTTCTTTGCCCCCTGTGGTTGTTCGCCTCCCTTCTTGCCTCTTCCCTTGTCTTTGTTACTCTTGAGCTCACCTGGCCTCTCCTCTGCTTCAGGTCCACACTTGATCTAGTTCTATTAATATTCCTGTGTTAATTCCGGTCTCTACCTTGCCTTCATCCCTGCTACACCTTGGCTAATCTTCTTTGGACATTTCCAGTCTCTTCCCTTATCACCTCCCCCTCCCCAGATATAGATAGACGATGGCTAGATAAAGATATATATATTAAAGAACTACTAACAGTCAGCAAAATAAATTCCCATGACTTCCATCTTTCTGTATTTCAGAACTCCAACTGGCTAAGGATAAGGAGGCAGCCAAAATGGCAGAAAGCTTTACATTATGTGTAAACTGCTGTGTGTAATTAGCTCCTAAGTAATCAAGGTGTACTTCAGGAGGAGGTGGCCCACTGGAAGGTGTTTGGCAGTGTACAAAGGGCCTGGGTTCCAGCTTTTACTGAGTCTGAGCTATGTGACCACCTGCAGCACACCTTAAGTCCCTACGCTCTTACCAGTGCTACATCCAGTGACACTGTCCTTTCCATTTCTCCTGCCAGCCTCTTCAGTGCAGTCCTATGTCATATGGAGAACCCATATGTTCCTTGCATGACATTTGTGATTTGCAGTCTGTAAATTTTCCATATGCCAACTTTACCTGCTAATTTGCTGGTCTTTTCCCCTCCTCAGCTTCCCACTACTGCTGTTGATGGAAGTCATCTGAGCATGCAGCCTGTTTTCTGTTCTTACTGTCTCACACCCAGAGAGCTCACCTGTTCTCCTTGTTTCAATTGCTTCCCAGAAGCGATGCTCTCAGATTCAATATCCTGCACTGATCTCTGTTAAATCTTTTATCCTTAGTTGTATGTGAACATCTCCATTTGAAAGTCCTGACATTGTTTCAAATTGAGTTCACTAACTGCTGGCACCCACATCTTCCCCAGTCTTTATCCTTATCTTTAACTTATGGTGCTCTCATTGTCCTTTTTAACCTATGAGGCCAATGTTTTGGAGTTACTCTAATGGCTTTCCTTGTTTTTGTTTTTGTTTTTTTGTTTTTTGCTATGCTGCATTCTTCTTTTATTTCATGGTGCAAATTTAAATTTATGAAGTCAGTCATTAGTGGTACAACTACAGACTGACAATTTAAAATTTGCTTCAGGTAAACAACCTCTCCATCTGATGGTTAGACATTTAGCAGATTGTTAAAAATTAGTTAAAATGGATCTTTTCCTGAAACAATGTTGCCTTTTGAATTAACACAGAAATTGAAGACCTTAGTGCAGAAAGTTCTAATATCCCTTCCCCACTAGTTTTTCCTCTTAATCACATCTTCTGTTAGTGGTACATTTGTTACGAGGACTGAACCAATACTGATGCATTACTATGAACTAAAGTCCAGCATTTACATTATGGTTCACTCTGTGTTGTACAGTCTATGGATTTTGACAAACTCATAATGTTATTTATCACTATGTAAAAGCTTTTTTTAAATGTTTGTATCCTCAGCAGCTGAGTGCCTAGCATACATAGGGCACTTAATAAATACTTTTTATCTGGTTGCAATAATGAGAGCTAACATACTTAAGCTGAGACTATCTGCCAGGCACTCTGCTAAGAGCTTTACAGCGGTTATTTTAATTTATTCTCACAATGACACAATAAGGTAAAGACTCTTATACTCATTTTTCAGATGAAAAGCCTTTTTAGATGAAGGCACTGAGAGGGTAAGCAACTTGCCCAAGGCCATATGTAGTAAAGGTAGGACTTCCACGTAGGTGTTGTGGACTGTAGAGTTCTTGCTCTTCACCAGTCTGCTCTTTGCTTTCTGCCTCTTCTCGCTATCTGGCCTGAACTCCTATTAAAGGAGGCCCCAGCCTCTGCCACAGACTTCTTTATTCAGCTGACCCTGGCCTCTGGACCTGGAGGTAAGCTTTCTCTTCCAGGTGGACACTGCACTGGTTTTTCAGACACAGAGCAGTTACAGCTTCACAGAGACCCCATGGCTTAGGCCCTTGACATGATTTGCCTACGTTGTGTTCCAAGACCATGGGCTTCATATTTATTATCCTAGAAAATTCAAACTCAGCATTCAGCGAAACACATTTATAGAGAACCTACCATGCATGAGGCATTGTACAGGTCACAAGGATGGAAAAGACCAACTTTGGCCTTCAAAGATGGTAAAGCAGTAGAGGATCATGAGTACTTCCAGTTGGAAGCAGTGTGCAAACAGGTGCTTTTGGGGTGCACAGAGGAGGCAGAGGTGACTTCCTGCTGGAACGATTAGGGAAGGAGGAAGAGTTTGACCTGGAGAACATAGATGGCTAATTCGCGGAGTCGAGGATCAGAAGGCAAGATGCCCCTGTGTCAGCCACTCATTGGTTGGGCTCCACTGTCTTTTTCCAAGCCCAGCTCTGCTTCCTCTGCCAGCTCCTAATAGAAGCACTTTACTTTCTTTACCAATGTCTCACTAATTTTCACTGCTGTGATTTTGCCTGTGCTATTTCTTTACTCAGAAGACTCTCATCTTATTCTGGTCAGCTCATCTCTTTTACTATTTTAGAGTCACATCTCTCAAGAATTCCTTTCGGGCTAATCCCAGGTCTTCATCACTGTTTCCACATTCACTGTCCTTCCAGCATCCCCTTGAGACTTGTTTTGAGCTTTTGCTTTGTCTCCTGATATTACTTGTAGCCTCAGTCAGTTTGATAAGCTCATTTGGGAAATAGCTATGCAAAAATTTTATTTTTTTATATAGAATTCAACATTGACTGGGTGTCCTGCATTTTTGTATGCTAAATTTGATCATTCAGGTTTAAGATTAAGATGACAGTTGAGGACGGACACCTGATAGAAAAATGAATGACTCTTGTGATTGTCTGGGGAGGCCAGTGTGATGAAAGCCCAGTGTTTTCAGAGGAGCATGGTGGGAAATAAGGTAATGGTAGTTGGAGTCAGATAAATTAGACTGTGGGAAAGACTTCGTTTTATTCCGAGTGGAATAGATTTTGAGGACCACTCTGTGTGTTGGGTGGGGAATCAGGTGGATGCTGTTAGGAGGCACTCAGAGGACAGGATGTGGCTGGAGGAATAAATTAGGAGTTGCAGGTGCATAGCTGTTGTTTACCTCCACAAGACTGTTTGAGGTCTGCTGGGGAGTGGGGGTAAGCAGAGCTTTGACTAGAGGAGGTCTAAAATGTCTGTAGTTCTGTAAACCTGTGTAAATTGGATCTGCAGGTCAAATGTGGGCTCATTACCATTTAGTTAGGTGTAGTTGTGGATTCCTCATCTCGTTCCCCTCCCCTGACAATATAGGGAAAAGCCCTTACTCTTGTCTTCATGGTGGCTGTGAAGCAATAGTGTGGTGACGTTGGAATGATGCTGCCGCTCCTAAATGTGTTGGATCTGTGAACCATGAGAACTTTGTAAGTCCCAACTGAGGCCTTATACCAGAATCCTGCCCCAGGGAAAGGATGCTTAATCTGATACAGCTAAATGTTGTACTGAAAACCTCTTTACCTCCTCTACTCATAGTGAGCCATGCTAGTCACACATGGGTGCAGATACACATGGGCACATGTTCACACACAGACTGTTCTCAAATTTTGTATAGTATTTTTCCTCACTTTAATTATGTTTTATCATTACAAAGGCTGAAAATATTTATAAAAGGAAATTTTGAAAGTGCAGAAAAATATTTTAAAAAGAAAAGAAAAATGAGAAAAACAAATTTGGTGTAATTTTTCCTTATTGCAGTTAGTATTTTCTTTAAATACATACATGAAAGCATGCTGCTTGTCCTTGTCATAAAACCATGATAAGATTTCTCCATATTAGCTGGGCGCGGTGGCTCACGCCTGTAATCCTGGCACTTTGGGAGGCCAAGGCAGGCGGATCACCTGAGGTTGGGATTTCCAGATCAGCCTGACTAACATGAAGAAACGTCGTCTCTACTAAAAATACAAAATTAGCTGGGCATAGTGGCACATGCCTATAATCTCAGCTACTCAGGAGGCTGAGGCAGGAGAATTGCTTGAACCCAGGAGGCGGAGGTTGCGGTGAGCCAAGATTGTGCCATTGCACTCCAGCCTGGGCAATAAGAACAAAACTACATCTCAAAAAAAAAGATTTGAAAATCTTTGTGAACATAGTATCTATTGACTCCATACTCTTAATATGACTGAATCCAATTGCTCAACGTTTGTGTTGGTTCTTCTCTCCTTCCTCTTTTCTTCCTCTTCTCCTTTTCTTTCTTCTTTCCTTCCTTCCCTGATCCCTCTCTCCTCATTTTGAAAATATTACTAATCATTTGTTATCCTGAGCATATTGGATCATGCTTGCCAAAATACCTGCAGGAAGAGACACAGAGGAACTCCCTCTGTACTAACAACAATAATAATAGGAATACCAGTGATCATTTTTGCTGATCACTTTTTAATTTACAAGAGCTTTCATCACAACTGGCTGGCTGTTCTGTTGCCGTGCCTTCTCAAATGCAGGGAGTGCTCCGTGCTGCCTGGTGTGAGTGAGACGGGGAAGCTGTGGATCCCGGAGGCTGCTTGCTCAGTTCCTCCGAAGGTCGGGTAGAGCTGGCTCTTTTGACCCACATGCTCCAGGGGAGCTTTCCATCTGTCCAAATGTTAGCCTGGAACTAAACGCCTCCACACAGTGATGAAATCTCCAACAAATGTAGTGACAACACTGAACATAAGGCCTTAATTTTTTTCAAATTGCTTGCATTTACAGTTAATTCAATTTGAATTATAAGTCACCTCCATGTGAATGACTCATGCACTCATTATTAGGAATTTTGCATTCTAAAATATACAAAACAGAGGAGTTAGTTTGCAAACTGGGCATCACCAAGGTAATATTAACCTAGTTTCAAACCAAGGAAGTGGTTTCCTGTCATTGCACATCTTGTGTTCCAGATCCAGAGTTATCAAAGAAAACTGTCATATCTTTTATGAACACATTTGGATCACTGTATACAGTGGTCATTGGAGGGGATATGTATGGAAATCAAATTCAATTATGTAGCACAAGTGAAAAATAATTTTTTTTTCTGTTACAGGACATTTTGCTTTAGGCCAGTTGACAACCTTTTCCAAGTCCAGACCTTTTGGGACCTAGAGGAACAGTCAGGCTAGGCTTTGTAAGTTGTGATGGAAGTGAAAAAATGACTTCAAAAGCAAATAATTTTAACACTCTAGAATAGACTGGGGAGAAACAGTGAGGAAAATGCCCAGAAAACAACCATATAAATAGATAATTGCTGAAATATTTGGATAATTTCAAGAAAAAGTGCAGGCTAAATTTTTGGACAGTGAAATCAACTTTCCATAATAACTCTGTCTCCCAGCCAGCAATTTTCTTGTTCTCCCTAATTTACTTCACTTCTCTGTAGCTGGCACATTCCTGTGTTTTGTACCCTAATAAGCTGACTCTCCAGCCACTAAGTTCTATTGTGAGATTTTTGTCTTGCCTCCTGACTTTTTTTTTTTCTTTGAGATGGAGTCTTGCACTGTCACCCAGGCTGGAGTGCAGTGGTGCGATCTCCACTCACTGCAACCTCTGCCTCTTGGGTTTAAGCGGTTCTCCTACCTCAGCCTCTTGAGTAGCTGGGATTACAGGTGCCCACCACCACGCCTGGCTAGTAGAGACGGAGTTTCACTATGTGGGCCAGGCTGGTTTTGAACTCCTGACCTCGTGATTTGCCCGCCTCGACCTCCCAAAGTGCTGGGATTACAGGTGTAAGCCACTGTGCCCAGGCCACCTCCTGCTTTTATGCACATAACTGGTCCCTGCCAAGGAGCTCTGGAGTCCCCAAAGAGCTCTAAGCTTTCTGACAGCTTTTCCCGGGGGTCCTCCAGGGCTGCCCAGCAACCCAACAGTTTATTTAAATTTGAACCCAAGTCCAGAGTAACTCTAGGGTTATGTAATTGTAAGTTTTAGAGCTCCTAAATATACAGGTACCCAGGTTATCTCTGCTAGGGAGCTTATGGCCAAAGTAGTCACAACTCGGGTTGGCCTGCTCTAGAAGGCAGTGGGTCATTTGAGGTACCTTTGGTTTTTGGCATTTATTACCTCTAGCCAAGGCAGTGGCTTCTACTTCTGAAAACTCTGTTTAGTGGCCTGGCATGATGGAAATTTTCATAATCTTGACTGGATCACAGCAAGTTTGTGTCTGAAAAGTTTAAAAATAGGTGTTTTGGGGACACATGAGAAAGGACTAGATAACCAGCAGGAAGGTGGGTTTCTTTTTGGTGTCCCCATCACCTTTCCTGTTTGGTTAGAGTCACTGATGGATGGACTTTCCTCAGATTCGTCCTGCTGGCATAAGAACTCTAAAGATAAAAGTTCTATTTAATCTCGCTGAAGTTGCCAGAGCAAGGAGTTTTGTTCAAAGCAACCGTGGAGTGTGTCACATAGGGATGAATGTGAAGTCCTAAACAGCGTTTGCTCATTTGCTTTGCATGTGCCGTGACTATCATACCAAGAGCTGGACCAGAAATTCTGGATTATGTAAAGTGCTAATGGGCATAGTTCCAATTTTGGAGGAGCTTACAAGGTAATGGGGGATTATTCAAATATATGTTGAATAATTGAACTAATTATTCAAGACTCCACCTGTGTAGGAGCTTGGAGTTTAAAGATGGGGGTGATGGTGTTTATATTATACTAGCAGAAAAAGTTGAATAAGGCACTGGAGTAACTGATTTGTAGTAGGTAGTATTAACTATTATTATTTCCTACCCACAAACAAACAAACAAGAAAAAAACTAGCCTAAACCGATGTCCAAACTAACAAGAACACTAAGGCTGCAAAGTGAGTAGAGATTAGAGTAGGGAATAAACAAGATGAGAGGTTTAAAAAAAATGAAGGAACAAGAACAAAATGAGTGATAAGGGTTAGGATTTGAGAAGAGGACATGGGCGAAAGGATGACAGTTTCTGAGAAGGTGAAGAAAGAAGTGAAGGCAGCTAGAGGTGCTGAAAGCCGGTGGTGCTCGGGCGCCCATTGCAGGAAGGGTGTACAGTCCTGCCACTTTCAGGGCCGCTGTGTGGCTTCCTCAGCTGCAACATCTACACTCCTGCTGCAGTGACCAGAAACTTCTGCCGGTGATGCCTGGCCCTGCCCCCTCTTGGAATTAGAGGAATGCATCTGTTTGTGGGCTGGAGATTAGAGCTCAGGGCCAGGGACCATGAGGAAAGCTGTCTTTTTGGGTGGCCTCACAAGACAAGATTCAGACCCTAAACTGATATATCTAAACTTCCTTCTCTGATAATCTATAATTTTCTGTTTTTAGAACTACATTGTCAGCAGTGTCAGAGAGGCCCTTCTCAGATGATTCAGTCATTTAAAACCAGCAGTAATATCTTTTGTTTGGAAATTAAGCAACAGAAAGGAATTCAAACAGTCAAGCTAAGTAGAAACATTTTTTAAATGAAAATATACCCATGGTTATGCTACCAAGTTAAGCCAAGTCAGTTTTATTCCAGGGCTTTAAACAAGGGTAAAATATTATATTTAATTTATATTACATTTTAAATTCCATTAAAAAACTTTTAAGGTTTTTTCCCTTGTCCTCTCTCCCAGAATGCTTAATATACATTAGGTATCTTACAAAGAGTTATTGGTTGATTTTGAACATTTTTTATTCCATTAAGGGTGTTTATTTATCCTCAGTTCACCTCTTTCCAGAAAGATGTAAAGTGGGTCTTAGAAAGCTGAAGTTTAGAGATGGATAAATGTTTTGAGAAGATGAAAATGGAAAATTTTAAAGAGAAACAAATGTGCCTAATTTAAAAATATTCTAGATGCTTTTTTGAAGCTGTATTTTGTTATGTCCAAATAGTGTTGTTTTGATGCAGTTACCTGGTGTCATTCTCCTCTAGGAATTCTGCTGTTTGTTGAGTGGAAATGATGTGACCATGATGTGATGTTTGTCCCATCCTCTGGAGGCAGTGTCACACAGTGGACAGTGTGAGAGGTGTGGAGTTGAGCGGCTCAGTGGGGGTGGTGGGGGTAGCTGGGATTTTTTTTTTTAAGTATAAAATTAAGGGCTTTTCCCTTATTAAACAAGCAAATGGTGTTCATTACCAAAAATTCAAAAATTACAGGAATAATTTTTAAATTCTCACAGCCCACCATCTGGAGGCAAACTCCAAAATTTTAAATGTATTTTTTCCTAGAAAATTTTACACATGCATATGGGCATGTATTATGCTGAATAGACTTTTAACTTTATTATCTAAACATGCCCTAGTGTAAATAGTATTCTTTGTAATCATTATATTTAAAATATTGTCCATTAAATGAGCAAGTCAGAATTTGTTTAACTGTTCTTTACTGTTAAACACTTAGCATCTAAGTTGTTAATAGATTTTCATTAATTTTGTGAGCATTTTTGGACATATTCGTTAATCTTTTGGAGCCATAGATTTGACTTCTTCTATATATTGGGAATTATCTCTCTTACAGGGTTATTGACAGAAATGAATAAGGTAATAAATGATAATAGTGGGTACTTACTAAATGTGGGACCTGTTTTCCTTAGGTTTGGTCTTAATAGTGTTGTTTAAAAAATCTGTGAATTGATGTTTACAAACATTAACTCACTAATGTTTTTAAAATGGTAATTACAAAAATGTAAAATTTCTTACTTTGTACAAAAAAGAAGGATCCTGAAAAGTTGCTTTAGGTCCAGTTTTGCAGACTCAAAACTAATTATCTTTAAACCATTTGGTTCCCAAGCCACTGAGAAGCTTTTTTTCCACTATGTTTTTATAGAAATTTCAAACATGCCGCAAAATAAAGAGAAATAAATAGTAAGTCCTCTTGCACCAATAATCCATTTTGAATATTTTTTTCTTTCTATTCTCATTTTCTCTGTTTGCTCCAGCTTTTCTTTTTTTGCTTCATTTTTATTTTGTTTTGTATTGTTTTTTTGCTTTTCTTTTCTTTTGTTTTTTTTTGAGACAGGCTCTTACTGTGTCACCTAGAGTGCAGTGGTGCAATGATAGCTCACTGTAGCCTCAAACTCCTGGGCTCAAGTGATCCTCCCATCTCAGCCTCCCAAAATATTGGGATTACAGGTGTGAGCCATATGCCAAGCCTGTTTTCTTGTTGGACTATTTTAATGTAAATCCATGTCACCTTAACATTTGACCTATAAATATTTTAATATCTGTCTTTAAAAGACACAGATTAAAAAACCACCTCATAACCACAATCCCATCCTCACACCTGATATCATTAACAATACTTTCTTAATGTTGTCTAATTTCCATGTCTCCTCCTTTTGCTCCCAAATATTTTTTTATAGTTAGTTTGTTTGAATAACAATCAAAACAGAGTCTTCACATTGTTGAATAATCTCTTGCATCTCTTTTAATTTTAGTTGAATAATTTTTTTTTTCTAATAAAAATTCCTAAGTCTCACCTGTAATCTACTGAATCAGAATCATCAGGGGTGTAGTCTGATGGCATGCATTTTATAAATGTTCTAGTGTGGATTCTGATAGACAAAACCTTGAGAATCTCGATACAATGGAGTAAATTTAAGACACATTTAAAATAAATTTTTTAGTAAAGGAGTAAACTTTTAGAAATATAATTACCACTAGCTCTCTAGTTTATTTATCTTGTGAATGTAAACATTTTATTTATTAGATTTTCCGAAGCAGGGCTAACTTCTTCTATGGATGATGACTCAGATGATTTATGGCTTCTTTCTCTGATTACTTCTTTTTTTTCCTGGTGATCATTTCTTGTTATAGGTGTTTTTTTTGCTTTCTCTTCAGTACTCTCTTCTTAATCCCTCAATGTGTTTGCATCATATCTGTAGTTATCTATCTTTTCACTGCAAAAAACATTTTTTGATTATATAGGATAATTGCTATAGAAAACAGACTAGATAGAGAAGTAAGAAGAAAATAAAAAATTCCTATAATGTCTCTAGCTGGAGGTAATAATTTGGTACTTTCACTGTATTAAATTCTAGTTTTTTCCTGCAGCAACAAACCTTTTAAAAAAGTTTAAAATTCTACTACAAGAATTTTGATAGCATTTAAAACATAATATATTGTAAAATGTTTTAAATGATGAAATATTCTTTACTATGAGTTTAATGACTGTCTCATATTCCAGCACATGGATATGGCCTAACTTTGGGTATTTGACTTTCTTGAATTTTTTTCCTGGAATGGAAATCCTTATTTGAATCCTTACAGATTCTTTTGCCATATCTATGACTATATAAATTTTTTATATTTCTGAGTTAAGATTCTTATATTTAAAGCTTATATTCTTATTTTTAAAGCTTTTAATTTTGCCTAATTTGCTCTCAGCAAGGTTGTGTCAGTTTACACTCCCCTTGGAGTGACAGGGTGAGAGTATTTGTTTCCCTGATTCCTTGCCTACACTGGGAGCTTTTTCTATTATAAACCATTTACATATCTTTCCCTCTTTCATATTAGTGGTTTTTAACTGAGGACCTGATTATGCGCTCTCCAGGCACATCACACCTGAGGATCCAGTATTTGTCCCTTTTGACTCTTGAGTGTTAGGAAAACACCTTTTGGAGGTCTGGGAAGCCACCTGTAGTCAGTTCGAAGCCTTTGGCTCTCATTCCAGAGATTAAGGATGCATAGAACCATGTGGCTGGCTATTGAGATTTTTCATCTAGTCCATTACTTTTACATACTGCATTGCCACAGAGATAATGAAATTTCCTGGTTCTGGAGGTGGCTGTATTTCACTGGTAGGCTTTAAAATAAATCCAAAACAAATAAACTTTCTCAATTGTCTTTGAGATCCTTGAAATCCATGTTTGGAGAAAAAAAATATTTTACAATTAGTTATTTTATTTTCATTTCTATTGCCTTTTGTTCTCTTCCCACATTTATATCGATGCTTTAAATAGGCACAATTTCTCTTTCCTCCCATGTGAACTCTTAACACCACTCTGATAACGTTGGAAACTTTAGACCTGTTTGATACAAACTCTTAGATGTACCTCTGATTTCTTATCTGACTTTTCTGGTGGCCTCAGTCATGAGAGTTCTATGGGCTCTTGTTAGAGGGCAACTGAAAGAGAAATAATGTGGAGAAGAAAAGGAGAGAGCTGAGGTATGAGTGGAGAAAGGGAGAGCTGGCGTATTTGAATATTTTGAAAAACTGGAGAATCCATGGTTTAGAGTAGGTGACACTCCTTAAACAATACTCATTAGAATAGCATGAGCAAGGGCAGGGAAGACAAGGTTTCTGCCAGACTTCGACCTGGTCCAGGGCAGGCCAACCTTAGAGACTGACCTGCCGGGTTGAGTGGCCACTCCTTCTTCGTGGAAGGCAGGTTGGGTTTGGCATCCTCATTTTGTGCTGCTGTTGGCTTGCAGCAGAGCGACCATACCAAAATTCTCTGCATATGTGACTGTTTATGCAGCACAACAGGAAGAGCCAATCTGGTGGTATTCTAAATAATTATTTCTGTGTAGATGTCCAGCAGGATAATTCAGATGCCAATAGAAATTATATGATCTTAAATTGTTCATGTTAGCCACTCACATTGGTAGAATTAATGTTGCCAAATTTCAGTTTACTTTCGTGCTGCTTAGACACACTTCGTATGGTGCTTTGTTTTAAAAGACCTCGAAGTATTTTTATGGAACAGACAGACATGGGAAGTTCTGTTCTAAAGGGCTAAGACAATAATATTATTCCTCAATTGGTAAATGTATTTACCCAAATGTGCTCTTTCAGACAATAGCCCAACTTAGCACTGGCATTAAATGGAATAATTCTGTTTTTTTACTGATACAGTGTCTAATTTAGAAACTTTGCTGTTTTTGGCAATCACACTGCCTTGATTTAGGTGGGACAGGGATCAGGGATTAAAATGTCTCTACCCAAGAGGAAAGTAGACAAGTTTGACAGCAGTGAAAGCCAAGACATTGCTGTATCCGCAAAATTTATGGTTAAGACCAGAGAAGTCTGGAAAGTTGGACAGCTCTGTCATTTATTAATTTACTGGCCTATGTAACATGTTTTTACTTTAGAAGACTGATCTATGACCTCTGAAAGGATATGTCTTCAAACTCTGTATTTTTTCTACATATAAAATAAAGATATTCTACATACCATTTTCTAAAAGAAAAAAACAGTAAAACAAAAGGGGAATAAAGGTCCCTAATACTGCATCCAGTTCTGTGAAAAACTTTTCTTTTATGTCTATTCACATTTTGTGTATTCTGAAGGTTTGATGCTAGAACTTCATCATTACCTTGGAGACTGACGGCAGGCAACTTAAAACATTTTTAAATTTTTTTTGAATCCTATGTTCCATTTTTCTAAAAACCCTCCTAGTACCTGGCTCAATTTGTATAATTACACACACACACACACACACACACACACACACACACAGTGGCACAAAAGCCACAGCTCATAGAGCTCAGGGACTTCAGCTGTGAGTTCCTTTTGCGTTGCTAAATCAGCTGGGCTTATAGTACATTTTAAGTCTTGGTGACTCATAGTCTGTTTGTTTTGTTGCCTCATTTAAATTGTGGCATCATAAATCATTTCATTTTTTAATCATTTGAGTAGCAAACACCCCAAAGCATTAAAGTTAAACAATGTTAATGGAGATTTACTTTGGATGCCATTGTTTTAATATGACAAATGGCCATGCACAGAGCTGCGTAGCACAGTTTATTTATGCAGACATAATTAGCCCTTTGAAATGAAATATACAGTGAGCCATTTGCCAGAAATTCAAAGTCAACTTGACATGGCCCATCCTCCAATTTTACTCCTCCTATGTGCTTGATAGGTTCAGGGCAGAATGTAAGCAAGGATACTCTTGGCTGGGGGAAATTGGAATTAGGGAAGAACTTATCTTGTATTCAGAATGGAACACTTTCTTCTCCATTTCTTTGGCCTTTTGGGGGACTTCCAATAGGAGACACTTGAAAAGTTGGAAAAGAAATTGTTTTTTATTCCAAATATCTGAAGAAGGGGCAGTTTCCCAAAAGCGTTTCATTGAAGACAGGGAGTTTCATGCACTGGAAGACACTGTGGTCTAATGTGCAGGTTCTGGGGAGAAACTGTAGAATATTCTTTCTCAGAGATCTTGGAGAACAATATATGTACACTAATTTTCAGAATCTTGTCAAAACTTGATAGGGTCTTTTTCCCTGTATGTGTTTGCTCTATTGTGCTTATGTGTGGCGGTGGGGAGGGGGGGATGGGTCGGGGAATCAGGAATAGAAGATGTAGTAGTCATTCATGGATGCACAGATACTGCTTTAAGATCTTAACTACTTACATTTGAATAGCTAGTGAGTAGGGGCCATGTTGACATAACAGACAAGTTCTGAGAATAATGAGTCATCCCTCACAAATTCATTTCACCTTCCCACTCTTGTACATGCAGAATTAGGCCCGATCTTCCTCATTAATCTGAGAGATATAGGGCAGTATCAATGAAGGCAGAAAGAGGGGCTAGAGGCTGCCTCCGGGGTTCCGTAAGTTATGTCATACTTATGGCAATCAGTATATCTCTTTTACTTAGGATGAAATGTCAAAGGAGGTGATTGACTGCTTAAAAGTCTGGGCTCTGATGGATCAAGTTTTTTTTTTTTTTTTCTGGTGAAATTAATGTAGCATCTCTTTAGTAACAGAGGGCCAGGACTCCAGCAGTGAGCAGTGGATCAGTACTATTTGGGATGAGTCTTTTCTGTGGGCTCAGCTACTTAGCTATGGAAATGGCTTCATGCCAGCTACCACCATACATACCTGGGTTCTGGTGTGCTCTCAGAACCAGCCTGGTGCTTTTAAAGATGCCCATAGATTCCTGGATTTTGCGTTGACCAAATTTTGTCTGTTTAAGCAAGATATTTCTCCTGGACAAGAGATGACACATATTTCTACATTTTCTTAAAGTGTAGGAAGTAGGATTTAATTTTAGGGAGGCTATTTCTAGCCAATAACAAGAATTTCCAAAAGTTTTACACCTGTTTCTACCTTTGTTTCCATTAAAAGCCTTCTAGCTATTAACCTAATCCTAGCCTCGTAGGAGTTACTATCATAATCTCCATCCACATAGTTATTAATAAACCTTTTGTGTTTTATATTGTGACACAAAGTAGTCTTCTTTTGGGGTAAGGATTGTTTGATAAATGTTGATTGTTGTTGCTCTGGTGCAAATGACCTACCAGTAAATTTACGTGAAAACCCTGGCTTTCAGAATTTAGACAGGCCCCACCCCACACCCATCACTTACTTTTTTTTTTTTTTTTTTTGAGAGGGCAACAGTCTTGCTCTGTTGCCCAGGCTGCAGTGCAGTGGTATGATCTCGGCTCACTGCAACCTCCGCCTCCCAGGTTCAAGTGATTCTCCTGCCTCAGCCTCCCGAGTAGCTGAGATTACAGGTACACACCACCATGCCTGGCTAATTTTTATATGCTTAGTAGAGATGGGGTTTCAGCATGTTGGCAAAGCTGTTCTCGAACTCTCCACCTTAGTGATCTACCCGCCGTGGCCTCCCAAAGTGCTGGGATTACAGGCATGAGCCACCCTGCCCAGCCCCAGCACTTACTTTCTTTTACTCCTATTCACTAGAAGCACTGGGAAGATATAACAGTTGGGAAGGAAGGAAAACACATCAAGAGGTTGGGAAGTTCTCATTTCTAATCTCTGGAACTGTAAATTCAGTCTCTATGTGTAGCATCATTGAGAGAAGTCAGTGGAGAATTGACTACTTATTTGGGGTTGAAAAAATTTAAGCATTGTTAGTTGTGAGACTTAATACCATTCAAGGTTTATTAACTTTTAAATCTATGCCTGGAATGATCTATGGATGAAAATAAAGCAAAGACTTTTGATCCGAAAGCATTGCTTTTAGAGAAATGCTATTCTAAGGGATTTCTTATAGAGCAGGGTAAGAAGAAAGGGAAGGAGTAATATGTTACTATGAAACCACATAAAATTATACCAAATTCAGGACTTGGTATGTCATTATCATTAACTATAATTACCATTAACAAATAACATCTTTAAATTCTAGGTATGGTAAAAATCTCCTGAGGTATTTATTAATCTTGTAGGTTTATCCTAAATCCAGTGAATTTAGGTGTGTAAAAAACACCTTGCATTGTAAAGAAGCACAAAATTTGAGGATGTTAAATAAAGGTACACTGCTTATCATATCATCATATCTCTGTAAATGTTTCCTTTCCTTTATTGCACTAAAAAATATCTGGAGTATTAAGATCTGTTCCACTATGGATCTAAGCCAGGGAGAATCAGAAAATTTGGTATTTCAAACCTAAGCAATTCCTTTTTATAAAAATAGCATCTGCACTGATTGGCAGCTTGCCTGCCTACCTTCCTATCTTCATTCCCCTTCCCCTTCCCCTTCCCCTCCCCCTCCCTTCCCCCTTCCCTCCCCCTCCCTCTCCCCTCCCCTCCTCTTTCCCTTACCTTCCTCCTTCCTTTCTTCTCTCCCTCCTTCCTTTCTTCTTCCCTTTTTCTCTCCCTCCTTTTTTTCTTCCTTCCTCCTCCTTTCTCACTTTATCTCTTTCTCAACAGCAGTTAACCCTGAAATGTATCTTGAAGAATCAGGAAAATTTCAAGCATGAGAAGTAACTAATTTCTTAATACGGTCAACAGTACACATATGTTTTTTGGTTAGAATCAGGCACAGAGAATCTTTTTGAAGTGGCTTTATTTAAATTCTGTCATTTATTTAGGAATATTTTTTAAATGATAAAGTCCATGTGTTCCATTAAAGTGTTTGTGGTATTAAGTGATTAAAAATTGCTTTTGAGCCAAATGATAGCCAATAAACAATTACTAGTTCTTTCAAGAGATGGTCTGGGAATTCAGTACAACTGCAATTCTGCTTATATTTCTTTATTCTTAACAGCTCACAGTATTCTCTGCTACTCTTTTCATTATATTAAAAATTATAATGATTATACATGTTCTCACTCATATGTGGGAGCTAAAACATTGATCTAATGGAGGCAGTGAATAGGATAGTGGTTACTAAAAGCTGGCAAAGCTAGTAGGGAGGGGCGATAAGGAGGGTTTGGTAAATGGGCACAAAAATACAGTTAGGAATAAGATCTTGTGTTCACTAGCACAATAGGGCAACCGTAGTTAACAAGAATTTATTATATACTTCAAAAGAGCCAGAAGAGTAGATTTGGAAGGTTTCCAACACAAAGAAGTAATCAATGTTTGAGGTGATGGCTAGCTCAGTTACCCAGATTTGATTATTATCGTAAGCTTGCATCAAAATATCACATGTATTCTATAAATATGTACCAATATTATATTAAAAAATGAAAAGTAAAAGAAATTGTTATTAATGTTGACTGCATTTACCATGTGCCTGACGTTGTTTTGTGTACTTTGCACATATTATCCACCTTAATCCTTGAATCATCCTTTTGAGAGTGGTTTAATTATTCCCATTTAATATGTCGAAAACCGAAGCCTCAAGTGGCTATGTCCATCCTAACACCATGATGCACTGGGGTCATAAATTTTAATATCTATCTTTCTCAGCAGATTGGATAAAAGCAACTTGAGGCCAAAGATCATGTCTGACTCAGGTGTATATTCTCAAGTTTTGATAAATATTTTCTGAATGAACAATGATAAGAATTATTTATTGATATTGAATGCTTATTATATGTCTGGCACAGTGCCAGATGTTTTGTGTCTAGGACAACCTAGGGTTGCATCTCAGCTCTGTTTCTTACTAGAAGTGAGTTCTTGGGTTAGTTGTTTAGCCTTTCTGTACTCTGGGTGCCTCAAAGACAAAATGGAAATAGCAATAGTATCTGTTCCATAAAGCCATTTGAGAATGGTGTGAGTTAACATATAAAGCACTTAGAACAGTGTGTGTGGCACAGAGCGGCAGCTTGAGCATATTAACTATCATTATTATTTCCGACCTAGACATGTTCCATTCTGAAGTACGTGCCCTTTTTATAACACCTATCCTACTTTATGTCATACTTAAAAAGTTTTATGTAGAGTTCCAAACTTCCTTTGTCTAGTACTTGAGCTAAACTTCCATATTGCAGTCTTTTCAGTGCTAAGAATCTCATTCATTACCATATGGGGTGTATACATGTGGAGAAACATCTTAGGGCTTTCAAAGTAGAATTATTCCTAGTTCTAATTAAAGTTATCAATTTTCACATAAGTAGGATAAACAGATTCCTCTGTTGAAGTAACAACAAGTTATGTGGGTGGTTGTGTGTGTGCGTGTTTGTTTCCCCTTTCTAACTTATCAAAGATAAATTTTCAAATCTTGGATTTTCTATGAGTACTTTCTAATGGGTTTCCCTGTTTAGTTTTCTCAAGAGCAGGTATATCATCCCCATATCTCTGGTGAAGCACTCTCAGAGTGTGTTGACATTTCAGGAAGCTTTGAATGTTGCTAAATGCATCTGTGTTTTCTGCTGAGTGGTTGGCCCAGACTCAAAAAAGTGTGCCTACACAAGATAATTTCCAAGTATGATTTCTAACGCAATAGAATTGTAGTTGTATAAACATATGTGTATATGCAGGTCAATATCTCTTAGAGGCCCCTGCCTTTTTTATTAACATTATTGTTTTAGAGGTTTTTAATTATCTTAAATTAAAAATTATTGTTTTAATTATTTAAAAAATTATGTCCCAGATATATTAGCTTTTTGATAATTTTTTTCTATTTTTCCAGGATGTAGATATTATATCTTTATAGTTGTTGAAATTTGACCAACTCTTACATGTTATCATTATTTAACAAGTATTATCATGAAGACTATTCTCTGACAAAAAGTACATTTTGTCCATTCAATTCTCCCAGCTTGCAAAATGTACAGTTTTCCTATAGTTATCTCTCTAGTAAAGGCTATGTAAGGAGAGAGGGCAATTTGATATTGATAACACATTTTGTTTTTGGAAAGAAGATATAAAGTCAGTGACATCCAGTGTGAGAGAACTGTGAACATGAAAGTAAAAAGGAAATAATTGCTTGATTGCAGAAGTAGTGTTAGTCATCTCTGTCACAATCTCCTTTTCCATTTAAAAGAAAGTATTCTTACTATTATAGGTAATGCATTTTGCCAAGCAGAGGGAACAGTAGCAGGAATCTTATATAAATCCTTCCTATGCAAACATGTGTGTTTCTCCTACAACTGAAATAACTACCTTTTATAATACTAGTAATCTTTTTCTTTTGAAACTGAGTTAGTGAAAGCTTCCATCACAGGAAGGAAGAAAAGTTCTAGTAGCTTATTACACATTCCTGAAAAGAAGACAAAAGAGCAAAACACAACCTAAATATCCTTTTTTATTAAAAGTCAGAATTAGCATTGCAAATACAATCCAGAACTTCAGAGCTGTCACTTAGGGTGAACCTTTTGATAAATTGGATCCTGATATTTACAAAATCTATTAAAATACAACCAATAGTGTGTTTGTTTATATGTTGACAAGATGATATACACCCTGAAGGTCAAGGGTGATGTGAACTGTTATGGTGTTCTTGTCAAAGTAGCTAAAAAAAAAGGGGGGGTGCTATTTAAAGAGTTTTGATGGAATAATGGCTTTACCACAAGTGTGACAGCAAATATAAGGATCATCTTGAAAAAGTTCAATTGATTTGAAACAAAAATCTGTGATGTTTATCAATCAAAGAAAAAAAAAAAGGAAAGTCTCTTCTTCCTTCTGTAGCATGTTAGAAAGTTGGCAGCTCAAATGGAAAAACAAATACTGAAGTTAAACAGAAAGAAAAGCATTGATTTAACTTCTTGGGTGGTTTATCAAATGCCACACGAACTTTTCATTCTGTCTTGTCATTTATTAATTACCCTCTTTTAATCAAATCAGTTAAAGATCAGTTTACAAACTTTTGGGTTACTTCTGTGTAAATACTTCCAACAACTGAAACTCACGTTGTCCTTTTACTAAGTAATCTTCTCTAATTGTTAGCCAAGTTGTACTTCTTTTTCTCTCATAAAAACTCAAAATATATCTGAAAAATAAATGTGGGATTTAAATAATGTTTTCCCAGCATGATTTTATTACTACATTTGAGTTCCTTGTTCTCTTTTTCTTAACAATGGTAATGGCCTTAATTATTAGAGACATTAGCTCAAAAATGTAACACTGAAAAGAATGTGAATGCATTCAAAGTCAGTTAAGTTTTTCAGTAGAGATCTTTATTTTAGTGTTTCAAACTAGCATCTAGGAAAAAAAACTGAGTAAAAACTGTATATGTTAATTTCAAAGTAATAAGTTTATTTTAATGAAGAGAATTGGTACAGTGTGTTAACCAAATATGAATTGATATAAGAAGATTGAGTTGGATGTTAGATCCCTCCACCTATTTAGAAAGCATTTAATTTTTATGTATTTTAAATTATAGTAGCATACACAGAAAGCTAATTTTACAGACATTTTTGAATTTAATGTTAAAAAGAGCTAAGCTTTTTCATGTGTTTGTCATAAAATGGTTTAATTAAATGAAATTAAGCCAGAATAAATGTAAACAGACATAAAAATTATTAACCTCATATCTCTACCAATCATTTTCAGTACTGGATTTCTGCTATACAGTATGTGGTTTAGCTCCTAGAAATTAATTCTTTGAGTACATTGAAATAAATTGGATCATCTCAAGTTACTGCTCCATAGGCAGAGATCTGCAATAGAATGTCAAGTAAGACATCAGTGTTTTAAGAAGCTAATCACATCGCAATGCAGGGACTTTTAACCTGCAGCGGTTGACACATTCAGCCTCCACAGGCAATAAGGACAACCAGATCTTATCAAAATAAGGCATTAAAAAGAGCAAAAGTATTCTTTAAAAAAACCCAACTCACTGATGCCTGTTCTCCTTAAATAATTAAAAACTTTTGCTGAAAGCAAATGGTTTCTGTGGTTTTCTTGACCTAAAGATTCATGATCACCTCAGAATGAGCAATTATTAGATGGTTTACACAGGCTGGAAACTGTAGTGAGGTAAACATATATCAAAGTATTATGAAAACCATTAAGTACTATACAAGTGCAAAGTGTTACCATATTAACATGAATGAAGCTACTTTTGCCTGTGTGCATTTAAAACATTTTACTTATTCTATTAGATGAAGGTTTAGAAATCAACAACTCAGACACAAGGAGCGGAAAATCTTTAAGGCAACATTAAGACTTCTGAAATTCACCGTGCTGAAAAAGCTAAGGCTGTTGTCCAAAGCAAAAATAAAATAGAACAGAAAGACATCATTAACTGTGAGAGTAAATGCAGAAATTTCTCCACCCAGGTGGCTTGTACATGTTCAAGAGCTGAGTTCAGCTTTGTATTAAAGACCTGTGGATTTAATAAAACTTTAGGGTTACCAATTAATGGTTGCTATAGATAGGAAGTTAGTAACACTACATTACAACACCCCCCTCACCCCAACCTCGCAACTCCCTAGCCTAGAGCCCCAGGAACTGTATCTAAGCCATTAAACTATTACTAAAGCTGATTAATCAACCCTGACTGCTTTGAAATAAAACAAATGATTTAAGAGTTAAAGTTTCTGTATCCTATTATCAAACTCATTAAGTCATCTCAAACTGCTAAATTTTGGATGAATTTCTAAATTCCTAAGAATCTATTCATACACTTTTATTCTCCCCTCCCCATATTTATCCATGATACACAAATATTAAGATAATCAGACCAATCCACTTGGACAGTGGAAAGCAACATAATAACTTTAAAGTTTCATTAGATTGTTTTGTTAACTGTCATACTGCCTTGGGATATTTTTAAATGATTTTTTATTACTTTTTCACTCTCACTAAAGTAAAGGAAATTAAAAGTATTAAAATTTTATTTGCAGATGGTCTAAGATCTTACAGTAGAAATGAAACTTTCTTGTTGGGCCAGCTCTCACTGTTCTAGACGTGCATGGGTTTTGCAGAGGCCTCTTTGAAGTGAGAGTGACCAAATTTCTTGTGAGTTTCAGGGAAGATTTCAATTATAAGGTTATATTTTCAACCCCATCCCGCTCTGAAGTCAGACCCTTATCTCCTTTTGGAAATCATTCCATTTACGAGTTTTGAGACTATGATCATATGACTACAATTTGAGTGTATTCTTTGGCATGTTACATGGTGACCCACCACTTCTATTTTATTTCTGTCCTGGCCATTTTAATGTGTTTATGGGGTTCATGTTGGCTGAGAACTGCTGTGAGATATGGGACGTTATTCACTGAACAGAGTAGACTGTTTTACGAAGTAGACCCCCGAAAGGCTAAAGTGTTTTCCATTGTTATTATTTTCTTTTATCTTGTAGAAAGAATGAAAATATAAAAAGAAAAAGTAACTTAATTAGAAACTAAGTTTCCAGTAAATCTAAGAGATTACACATATATTTTAGCACATTTGACTCTCTTTTGGAGCCTTTTGACCAAATTTTTCTTTTTAATTTTAATTCTCTGTTTTGGGGGGAAATAAAAGGCTGGAGATGTTATTTGGATTGCTTTTTTAATTTGCTGATGGTGGTAGAAAAAGGTTTGGTAGAAGTGATTTTATGTGTGTTGAATTTAGGCAAAAGAGTACATGTGTCAGTGTTTTTCTTCTCCATTTCCTTATAATTTTCTGTCATTTACTTTCCATATTATTTTCAGCATTCTCTCTGTGTCTCTCCCACTGTTCTCCTCACTTCCCAGAGTTCTGCTAGCAATGTGTGCATGAGAACCTTAGCAGCTGAGGAGCACCCTAAGTTTGCATTGTGGTTTGGTGGCAATAACCCACCCTCTGCAACCAAGCTCTTGGGGCTTCAATTCCCAGCTACATGTAACTGTGTAATCTTGTGCAAGATGCTTCTTCTCTTCATGCCCCAGTTTCCTATATGTGAAATAGGTTAATGGATGGTTGTGAGGATGAAGTGAGATAATATATGGTGCATTCTTGGAACTGTCCCTGACACGAGTTAAGCACTAGGTATGTGTTTGCTGTCATTTCACAATATACCTGTTTCTAAATTACTTGCACATTTGTGTGCACAGTGGGATGTGGAAGACTAAGCTGGAACGATAAATTGGGAGTTGAAAATTCCAAGGCCCGAGTCTGATTCTGCCGTGGGCCAGTGTGCAAGGTGACTGCCAATCGCTCTTGGTGTCTTGGGATTATTGAATTTTAGGATTTAAAAATTTTGAGATTACCTTGGCATTAACCAGGAAATCCTTAGAACTGAAAATTACTCACCCTATGGCACACATTGCTAGGGCAGAGCTGGCCTTGGAAGCCAGTGCAGTGTCTTGTTTCTTAAGCCAGTGTTTCCCGAAGTGTGATATGTTGTATTTAAAATAATTTTAGGTGATATATAGAAAAATGTTCTTAATATATCTGGCACATCAAACCCACAATTTTACAAATAATATTGTTCATGATGAGGCTAAGTACCAGGAACTAATTGATTTCAAGTTATTTTAAGAATATTAATTACATAATGGTATGGGTGGTGTAAAGATACAGCAAAAGCCACGAATGTGGATGCTGAGGTATGGGAAATCCTGCCTACTTTAGGTTCACTCCACCCCCTTTCAGATACTGATACAGGCCAGAATTATATGACAGCCTACATGGTTTTCTATGATGTAAGAAATTTTTTTTTCATTCATGATTTTGTGCCCAAAGATAAGAAACTTAGATCTGGGAAGTTTTTCCTGTTCTAATGACTTTAAAAAATAAGCACATGAGTGAATATTGGTAAATCATATGACATACTGTTCTGGAATCCTAAGTGCAAAAGGAAGCAGTAGTTGTTGGCAATTGTACCAAGCTAAGAGAAGTGTGAAACATACTTTAGAGAGGAAAGGCAGATATGAAACCAAAACGTCAGGAATGGTTCTGATAGCGAGTTATCTTATCACATGCGTATGAGCATTTTACTCATTTGCTTTCAGCAGAGATTATTAAGCGCCTATATCATCTCTGCTCTTTATCAGTGTGTACACACAGGTAAAACCTATTTCACATAGCAGGTATGTTTTTGAAATGTTATAATTTGAATTTGCTTTATTCAAGTAATACTTTAGGGATTTGGGAAAGTTGAATGTTTTCAGAAAAGCAGTAAAGATTTTTGTCAAACAAAATTATTCCTTTATCTCTTTTGTAAATTTGGATTTCTATATATCACATCTGTAAAAAGCAAAGCACACATAATCAGAGAATTTTCAATATGTGGACACGTTAGATGACAACTGTTTGGTTTTGTTTCAGTTGTTTGCTGTTTCTTTTTGAAGGCTTGGAAAGAAGCTGTTGGAAATGTCAGCTGGTCTAGAGAAGAGAAGCAGCAGGGCCCTTCCTAAGCCTTGTTAAGCACCATGCTTCCTGCGCCCTCCCTTTAAAGTGCACGATATGGTTTGGCTCTGTGTCCCAACCCAAATCTCATATCGAATTATAATCCCCCCATGTCAAGGGAATGAGATGATTGAATCATGGGGGCAGTTTCCCCCATGCTGTTCTCATGATAGTGAGTTCTCATGAGATCTGATGGTTTTATAAGTGTCTGGCATTTCCCCTGCTGGCACTTCTCTCTCCTGCCTCCTTGTGAAAAAAGTACTTGCTTCTCCTTTGCCTTCTGCCACTATTGTAAGTTTCCTGAGGCCTCTCCTTCCATGCGGAACTGTGAGTCAATTAAACCTCTTTCCTTTATAAATTACCTAGTCTTTCTTATTTCTTTGTAGCAGTGTGAAAACAGACTAATACAGTACACTAGTTCAGTTTTTAAATGAATGAAAATTCTAATATTAAATTAATAGTTATTTGATAAATTAGAAAAAGAAGTTTATTATTTCTCAAAGTAGAAATGAGCTTTACAGTATGCTGTAGAATCTCTTGGTGGATTCATTTTAGGGATATGTTTTTTTTTTCAGGTAGTCTGAACTTCATGGAAACAGTCGGAAGAGATGCAGCTAATAGTTTATGGATGATATTCAGTGAAAAATTAGATTTTGCATCTATTTTTTTGGAGGTGTGTGTGTGTGTGTGTGTGTGTGTGTGTGTGTGTGTGTGTGTGTGTATTTTAGCATGTGGAAGGCATGGCCTATAGAGTCTTTGCCGTTCTTGAAAGGATCTTTAGAGACTCATTACTGGTATATGTGGAACCAGTCCTCAGGGATGCAGGTGTCACTCACTGTGTGTGGCCTCTGCTGGACCCGGGTGACTTTATTTCTACAGGGTAACTGCAGCTACTCTTTTGATTCCTTTGACTGATCCAACCAGTTTTTAAAGTGTGAAGATTTGGAGATCTTGGTTTATTACAGGTGCAGAATTGAATGAAGTTAGAGATTCTGGAACCAAGATGTGGTTGGAGAGGAGGCATGAGGGATGGGCTGGATGATGTGGGAGGACGACCTGGAAGGAGGAAGGATGGGTGGCAAAAAGGATGCTGCAGGAAGGGCTCCTGTTTGATATAAGTGTTTTTATGATTTGTTTGTGGGAAAGATTTTGACACACTTGTAACCCTTATTTCAAAGGGCAGCAAATCCTGTACTTGATTTTTCTGTATAAAGAAACTGTGTAATTTGTAATAGTTTATATCAAACCATTCAAAAAGATTCTAAGCACTATTGCAAGCTCATAGACTTCCTAGGTTATATCATAAATATATCATAATTACTGCAGCTTATGAAAAAAAATGGGTTAAGTTCTAAGATGTAGTAACATCTTTAATCTGAAATTATCTATACTTGGCCAAATCAGCTTGCCTGTATTTTCTTTCACAAAACATTTGGTCCCAATTGTAGTTTTCTTTCTTAAAAAAAAAAAAAAGGTCAGAAAAAGTTCAAAATGACATGATGGAATATATATTTGTTTGGAAAAATGATCTGGTTATTGCCATGGCAGCTATATTAAATTTTTAGGGTTATGTGATATAGTTTTTATATTAATACCATCTTTGAAATTTATTTACATGATGTAACAGCTCTGATGGTTACATTACATCTTTGAAAGCAAAAATGTACAAACTATCCAAGATTTATGCAGTTTCTCAGCAGGACAAAATTATTTACTTTAAAGGAAAAAAAAGATATTTGTTGGATTTTTAATTATACCATTTAGACATTGACATGTATTGAATTTATTATAAAAGAAATGCAAAGATGACTTACAGGAAAAAAATTTCCTACCTAATAAAAAATGACACATATCTTGATAGGGCTATGAATTTTTTTTACAAAGTAAATGTCAGGAAAACAGATTTCATGAATAAGAAAGAATCTTTATATTCAGCCTTTCTTCTGGTGCATAGGATTGTTATATATGTTTACTCTTGCTGAGACTTAGGCTTGTAAATGGCTTACTAATAAATAGAAGGCAAGTTGTTCATTCTTAAATTTTAATTATAGGTATTATTATTTCTAAAGTTGTTTACAGGCTATTCTTTCATCAGCCATGTTCCCCTTTTAAATTGAACCTCAGATTCTAAGTTTAAAAATTGTTTAAATGAAGTCAATTATTTTTTAGAGTTAATTATGGTAAATTTTACAAGGGTGATTACAGAAATTATATAGAGAAAAGTATAAACCATGTGCAATTTATCATGATTATACTTCCTTGGTTTTATAAACCCAATTTTGAGTAATCATATCCCAGTTCAACATTATTTTGTAAAATAAATATATCAAATTCTGATTGTTTTGAGGATATGGGAACAATATTATTTCCCCCCTTTAAAATATTATTTTAACTTAAAAAGAAATATGGTGTGATGTAATGAGATACATCTGAAATGACTTAGAAATTTTGAATAAATTTTTCAAGTTTGAATGTGCCTGAATTAATGTATTAAATATTATTTAATACATTGACATTTATGTAATTAATTCATTATATGATTAAAGTAATTGTGTAGGAATTTTTCAGAATTTGTTATGATTTGTGAAAGGGGGGCACTGAGCTACAGAAAAAAAATATTTTTATTTTGCTAGAAATTTTCTTTTGTAATTATATTTCAGGCACCAATATTTGCAGCCCTTGATATGTCATATTTCTCTTAATCCATGCTTCCTCTATAGAGTTATTATTCTCTTCTAACACACAAGAATGAGCTTGGAGAAATTAAGTAACTTATCTGAAGTCACCCAGCTGAGACTTGATTCCTGCTAGGCCCAGTTCCACTTAACTCACAATACCCAAGGGCCCAAAATTCTGTCATTTTCTTCTGTATCCAGTTATACTTAGATTTTCAGAAATATTGAATTAGAAGGACATTTGTTTTGGAAAGGGAAATGAAAACCCACCAATAGAAAACAATGATAATGGTGCTGTTTGAGCATTTACTGTGTGTCAGGCCCTTAATATGCTCAATCTATTTATCCTCACAGAAACTCTTTAACATGAAGACCTTCCTCATCTTACAAATGACTTAAATGTTTTGCTGAATTCCCAGATTCAGAACCAGGCTGTCTGATTCACTCTGCAACCGTGTCTCCTTTTCATTTAATCTAAATGCATAGCTTAAATGTTTGTATAACTGAATTCACTTCTACTTATGTGGAGTTTTTAAAAGTATAACTTTTTAACAGTTTATTCTTGACTCAACAGCTTGAAAGGCATAACTTATGATTAAATTTGCTTAGGTCTAATTGAAGATTGTGACTTATGTTATCCCATCTCCCCCTTATTGGTACTGACATTTTTTTTATACGCTTGAAATGGTTGCATTATGACTCTTATCCTTCTGGCTTCCAACAGTCAAGTACTTATATTAAGACATATTTACATAGTCATCAATTTATGGGGTCATGGAAATAGGCTGGAGAATCCCAAAGATCATCTAACTTAACGCCCATGCTTTACACTGGAGCACATGGAGATTCAAGTTAAGTGACTTACTAGGTTATACAGTTAATACTGCCAGAGTAAGAATTAGAACACAGGATTCCTAATCTGTAGCTCATCTAGCAACTAATTAACTTTGAAATATGAGGGGATAAGCCAGAGGAAGATTAACAATGCCTTAATTTATACAAAATTTATAGCTCACAAAGGAAATGATTCTATTGAATGAGGTAATTTAATGTGATTATATGTTTTCTTTTTAGTAGGAAAAATGGTGGCATCATAAGATTCAATCAAAGCTGAAAGGGAATGCTTTGGTGTATTAATAACCATTGACTCACTAAATTCAGCAATAGGCAGGGCTAAATGTTCACAAAGTTGAAATATTGAGTAGCCCAGTGTAATCTGGGCCACACACATGATTTTTAACCTAAAAATGTCTGTCTTATGAATTAAACAAACCAATGGATTCTATTTCAGTTTGCTTTCTAGCGGTCCTGAAAATGTGGTCAGAGATTTAGGTAAAACCAATATATCACAACACAGTTGCAATCAAATTCAAAATGAAAGCACAGTGAAAAGAAGAAGAAAAACAAAAAAAAAGCTCAGGATTTCTAGCTCAGGAAAGGAGGAAATAAGAGTGAGATCAAGTACTTCAGAGACCAGAGAAACCTGTCAACCTTTGAAGAGCGCCTCCTCAAAAGTACATTAAACACCCCAAGAACTCTAACTCATTCACAGATGTTCTCATTTCCATTTCTCCAGTCAGCACTCTCCTTTTATCTGTAAGTATGGGAATTGGCAGTAGTTTTTAAAGTGTGTGTGTGTGTGTGTGTGTGTGTGTGTGTGTGGTGTGTATACACCTCCTTTGAGAATCTAATAAAAACTATGAACCTTCTTCTCAGAAGGTTACTCATATGCACACACATCATTTTACTGTGGTTTCAAGGTGTTCGTAGCCTTGCCTGAAACTTCCCTATAGATCCCAATGTAAGAGATCCCATCCATTATTTCCTGTCAGCCCACAGATGCTTCATGTGGAAAGAAGGGACTCCTACATCCTGTCTAGAATTTAGGAAGCCTACAGGTTATAACAATGTGGTAACTAGATGCCTTTTCTTTGGGGGCTGATGTGAGCCATAACCTCTGCTAACCAGAGGACTGGCAAACCTTGTGTCCTAGACATTCAGGTTGATGGGCTCTCTTGGTTAGATTTTCAGGAAACCAAACCTTATGGACACAAATGCCCATCCGGAAACACGGGGCCTTCTCTCTGGGGGAGAGCATGGTGTCCCAGTGCTGGCTGCCCACTTGCCAGCCTCCCGCCCAGCTGTGTGAAAGGAGCTTTATTAGCCAGCCCAAACCAGGCCTGTTTGGAGGCCTGGGCCACTTTCGTTTTCTGAGGCTCTTGATATATTGAAAAATGAAAAAAATGCCAAAATAGGGTTACAAAAACAGTGGTATACCTTAAATATTTACCTTTAACAACTTAATGCTTTTAATTCCGGAAACATAGAACCATGCTATTCATAAGTTAATTACAGGATTTATAAAAATGTTAATTTATGGTTTGCTACAGGGAGTGTGGTCCAGTCATGGGACCCAATTTAGACTTGTGCAAAGAAGGCCTCCTTCTTTCAATCCTGTCAGTCTATCTCTGTGATTGTATGCGTAACCACATCTGGAAATCACTTCAAAGGTCTAAATTTGAGGTTCTTTATGAAAGTAGGGCTGAGTGGCCCTGCTAGCACCCCCTGTAGATTACTTGCAGAAAGCTCTTCTGAGGAGGAACTGGGGTTGCCCTTGTAACCAGAATCCCTTGCCTTCCCCTTTGAGCCCCACCGTCCTCAGAGAGCCTGTGCTCCTGGACTAGGACTGCAGCAGCATGATAGGCAGCTTTCCCTAGAGCTCTATGAGGACTGACACAGCCATCTGTGCAATGGGAAGGGTCCTGGGAATGGCTATCTGCTCTCCCCTGTGATGGATGACTTCAGCTCTTGCTACGGGTTTTCAAATTCCTTTAAAAGGTCATTGCCTCCTTTCAAACTTCACTTAAGGATAAAGCTCAAAATGCAAATATTCTTTTCAAGAGTAGCTCCTTGATCCACCTTCACAACTAGGTATAAATCACAGCTACCAGGATCCTTGTAAGAGTAGAACTGGGCCCTGAAGAGAAGCACTGAGGCATGATGGGGAGATGAGAAGTCAGCAAAAGGGAAGACTAGGGATGGTAACAATAGTCCTCAGCATGGAACAGTTTTGGGGATTGGAATGGGAGGAGGACCAACACAACATTTGGAGAGAGACAGGTACATGCTAGACCTCTCCATTGGGCGAAGTCTTCATCCTGCTGCTTTGTAGCAGCCTCAACTCTGCAGACACTTTTGGACATTTTTAAAGAAAATGTTCATTTTAGCCATTGAGGCAAGGCATGCTTTTGAAAGCAACATTGCATACCATAAAATCCTCCCAGTTGCATACTCAACTCTGCCTTAGCTGACTCACTCAGAGCAGAGACACATTGCCCAGCCCTTAATGCTTGGGTACCTGGCAGGCATTGTATCCTTTTATCTATATCCACCTGACTGTCCATCTCTTCATCCAGCTACCCATCCAAGCAGCCATCCAAGCAACCAACCAACTGACAGACATATTCCCAACACCAGGTGCTATGTGCCAAGCACTGTTCTAATGCCTAGGCATGGCAAACAAGATACCATGACAAACAAGACAGATTTTATCCTTGCCCTCATTGAGGTTATATCCTTGCATGCTTGTTTAATGCTTTTTAATCTAGCATTGGCTTAAATGATTAGCTATGCCTCTCTTTAAGTCCCGATGTCCTTTTTGTAAAATTGTAATGGATTACCTTTTCCACACGTAGGAACCCTGTTCTAGACAACAAATATCCAAAGATTGGATGGGAAAAATCTACAGATTTTGTGCCAGATTGGATGGCTTATGATTTGTTTTACACTTCTCTCACCTATGGCACTGTAAATTACTTGAGGTGGGGATTGGGTCTTGGTTTTTAATGCTCTGCACCAAGCACAGTGGCTGGCACATAGTAGCTGCTTACTAAATGTTTGTTGAAAGAATGCTGTCTGGGACATCAAAGGTCTAAATTTGAGACTCGCCATTACTGTCATCACCCTCTATCCTTGGTGCCTCATCTCCTGGATCTTATGGGGAGGAAACCTATGGCAAATAAATGGGTTTGATCTAAGCCAGTTGTGGCTCTTACATGCTCTCTTTCTTGAGTTCCCGGAGTCTGAGGGCAGGCTTCGTCTATTCTGTTGTTGTCAGATCCAGGGCAGGACAGTATAAATTGGGAACTGAGTGCATGCTCAGCGCTGTCCCAGCTTGACATAAGGAACATCTTCTCAATTATTTAAGGTCTGAAAATATGTTTTCTATCCTTGGCAGACGGTCACTTTCCCCTTAATAAAGCATGTCTGACAATCACACTTTATTGGTGTGGTTAGGAAAAGAATGTCGTAGACTTAGGAAAACATAATAATTTAAAGAGTGACACATTTCAGCAAAGAAATAAAGCTGTAGACTGCTCTGAAAAGAAGTAAAACCATAGGAAACCATTACTTCATTGGGACAAACATTCTATGTCTTTAGAAAGTTCTCACTTTTTTTTTTAAAGCGGGTGAGCTCTAGAGCATAGTGTGTGTGTGTGTCTACATATATGCAGAAGTATTCTCCCTGAATTTTTTAGAGATGTTCTCTTTACAAACATTTCCCACTTAATACTTTGTAAGTATTTGACACAATTGCTGTCTAACATAGCAGTTTGCACCAAGGCTTTGGTCCAAGCTGCTTCTTGGAAATTATATTTTTCAGTAGCTACTAGGCTGAGGTGTAGTCAATAACTGAAGTATAGTCAGGTTTCAGCAAGGTCTATTTGGTATTGTACCCACTAGACTATATAAACCAAAAGTTTCCATTACAATAAAGAGTTAAATAGTATTCCATAAGATGTGTTGCATGAGCCATAGGGAGATTTCAAGCGTACATCGCAGTGTGAGCGTTAACTTCAATGTGTCACTTTATAGTTCTTAGCGCAGAGCCATTTGGTATTCTATTGTATGTAATGTGCAAATCCCATCAGTTCACACTACTATTATTTGTAGGATTATTTTAACAAAATAATAGTCCCATTTCCTGTTTGATATAAAACCAAGGCTTTATTTTTAAAAGCGGATGAAGATGTTAATACAAATTTCTCTGTGGTTTATTTGCCAAAAGTGATACTTTCTCACATATAGCATGTTTTTGTTGTTGTTGTTTTCCAAAAATCCACCTTTTGCTGACACGAGAAAGGATACTGAGTAGCTGTTCACATTTACTAGCCATAGTCTGAGATATTTGCAAGGCAGGATTCTCTGATGCCAAGGGCTGAGGTCTAGTTTACTGATCCCCTTCCATCTTAGCAACAATGCATATGAGAGAGAAGAGAGAGGAAAGCCAGAATAGAAGGGAAGCTGAAAACCGTGGTGCTTTACTTGTTCATCTCAGGATATGGAGAAAAACGTGGTAATAATGAAAGCTGCCCTTTGTTTACAATACACAGAGTTTGTGGCAGCGATCTTTTGAGCCCCCAAATGGCACTTAATAAATAAAAGAAGATACAGGTTTTCTTGATTAGTTAGATATAAATGTTTACTCAAGCTTTCATGAGAGTTTTCTTTATTTTTGCAGCACACTCTCTGCTCAAATGAACTCATGAACGAATGTCTATTTTTTAATGTGAACTCAGTATATACAAAATAAGTTCAGGATCCAAATTCATTTCATTTGTAAATATATTTAATAGAGTCAAGAATTCTTGTTGACTACTTTAATTAAAGATAGATTTTTAAAGACTGGATTTAAGCCATTTTTAAATGGGTAGATTTTGTCAAAAAATTTTACAGTCTGTGAAATACATTAACACTGAAACTAAAAAGAGAGAGAGAAAAAAAATGAAAAAGAAATTGCTCCATGAAAATATTTCCAAGGCTGTTCTTAGCAATGTAGGGTTACCATTTTTTTCCTTTTTAGTGTTGATGTTGTGTGGACACTGGAGACAGTTGTGCACTGTGGATATTATTGCTGCAACAGAGGAGAGGGAAAAAGATAGGTTTGCAGCAGAGCCTGTGGATGGCACCAAGCCAGTGCCCTGAAAAATGGCAAACATGTCACAGCTAACAGCTGGATGCAGAAATATTTCTCTTTAATTTGGATGGATAAAATTTTTTTCACAGCAGGGCACTCTCAAAAGAGTACAACATCAAAGAGGGCGGGTCTCACCAGTCAGACATCAGCTGGCTCCAGGATGGAGCAAAATGAATGAACTGTCAGGACTTTTCCAGCATATATGCTTTTGCCAAGTGAAAAGTTAAAGGTTCAGTGACTTGTTCAGATCACAGACAAAATCCTGATAATGGAAGCCTGATTCCCCAAAGTCTTCCTCTGATCAACAGACAGAGGATGTCTGAAGAAGCCTCCAGATTGATGGATGGCAGGCTTCGTATCGACGGCTGCCGCCGTCCTCGGAGATAAGTAGAATTCACCAAATGCTCAACAGTTCTCAGTAGTGCCTGAGTCTCTGTGTCATAATCCTCAGAGTCACCGACTCTCCTCTGCTAACTTGACACTTAGCAGCCGCTGACCCACAGTGTGACCAAAATACCCATTTCCATTTCTTCACATGGCCGGCTTTCTGATGAAAGCTTTGCAAACACCACCACGGGTGTTTTACAGTTTATTGACACTTTTCAACTGTTTTTCTGATTACCATATTTCAGTCTTGACTTATATGTTAGTATTATCTGCAAACTCAACATAAA
Source organism: Cacajao melanocephalus (assembly GCA_963573385.1). Taxonomy (NCBI): domain Eukaryota; kingdom Metazoa; phylum Chordata; class Mammalia; order Primates; family Pitheciidae; genus Cacajao; species Cacajao melanocephalus. Next base: position 762 of record CAUYLG010069633.1, on the reverse strand, counting down.
CCTCTAATGATTTTCTAATATTTCTGGAACTTGATGAATGTGAATTGACAAAGTACAGTATATAGCTTTATATCAGCATTACCGAAAATACAGCAACGGTGTATATAACCATTACTCACTTATTTTATGGGGCATTTATTACTTGACCTTTGAAGCCACGTTTTAGAATCTTGGCATTCCAGACATTCCAAAATATTCCAAACCAAAGTGAGAGGAAAGAATTTCCTTATTAGAAACAACAACAAAATAAGTTAATTCTAATGGGAGGAGGAGGGAGAAATTATTAAAATGAAAAAACATATAATATTATATATTTGAGAAAAAACTTAAAAAGCTGAACACACATAATATGGGCACACTCGTCGTTGTTTACATTAATGAAGAAGCTTTATTGTAAAATATCCACATTCACAGTCTTATGCATTGCCTTCTTTTTTTAATGTTTCTTGTCATTATGACACATTGAAATATGCAGAATTGGGGATTTGCGTCTTATGACCCTCATTTGGAGAATTTCAGATAGTTTTAAAGGCAAAGCTCTACATATCTCTCTGACAGGGCAAACGGGATGCAATGAAAAAAGCAATAATAACATGGTGGCCTATGATTCACATTTCTTTTTTTTTTTTTTTTTTTTTTTGGATATGGGGGGAAAGTGTGGGTGTGTGTATGATAGAAAAATAATGTTTGTAGGTGTGTACGAAGTTGGGGGATAAATAGGGTGATGTAAAAGGGTTGTTGTTGTAGTGCCCAGGGTAGGAG
>CAUYLG010069632.1:0-30312 GCA_963573385.1 Cacajao melanocephalus | reverse complement strand
ACCCATTTTTAGACTGCATTCTAGCCTGGGCAATTGAACAAGAATCCCGTTCTCTCTCCCTCTTTCTCTTCCTCTTTCTTTCTCTCTTACATTCTTTTCTTTCTTTCTTTCACTCTCACTTTCTTTCCTCTCTTTTTCTTTCTTTCAAAAAAAAAAAAGGGTCAACACATCAGGAAAAAAAAAAATTCTCTATACTATGAGACACACACACACACACAGACACAGACACACACACACACATATACACACACACCAGATTCTGCCAGAGAATATATGAATATATATAATAATTAAATATGACCACAATGCCATTACCACCTAATCTCCAATCCACTTTTAAATTTTTACCAATTCTCTCAATAATGTCTTTTACACTAACCTGCTCGAAAAAGGATCCAATCAAAGACAGCACAGTTTGTTTGGATGATATGCCATTTTCAATTCTTTCTTATCTGTAATAGTTCCTCACTCCCTTATGTTTTCTTTTCCATGGCATATAATTGTTGAGAAAACTGTCATTTCTCCTGTGGAATGGCTTATGTTCTGAGCCTGGCTCATGACTTCTTCGTGGTGGTGTTCAATGTTCTCCTCTTTGCTCTGTGTTTCCTTAAACTGGGTGTTAGATTTCAAGGCTTGTTGAGATTTGGTGGTTTCAAATTCAATGTCTCTCCCAGGTTTTTTAAAAATATATACATATATGTGTATATATAAAACATATTGTGTATATATAAAACATATTTTGTATATATATGTAACATATATGTATGTATAAAATATACATGTATATATAGAAAACATGTTTACATAGAAAAATACATATATATAAAAACATAAATGTTTATGTAGAAAACATGTTTATATAGAAAACATATATATGGATATATAGAAAACATATATATATCTATATACAGAAAACATATATATACCCAAAAGGATCTAAGTCTTGGTAATCTAAGGGAGTTGGAGGTAAGGAAATGAACAGGGAAGGCCGAGTTCTACTTTGTGGTAGCCCCAGGGCCTGTGAGAAAACACACACCAATACTCATATGATAGGTTCATTCATTCAGCAAATGCTGATTGCCTGCTGTGAACCAGACTGCAGATACAGCAGTAGAGAAACTAGCCAGAAATCCCTAACCCCTTCAGCACTCACCCTCTAGTGAGGATAAATAAAGGAGGCAAACAACATAAATTATGTGGTGCTTTGCAAGGAGATAACTGATACGCAGACAATTAAAGTAGGAAGAGGGATAGGGACAGCTTGGGGTGGGTGAGGTGGAGATTTAAATCAGATGGTCAGAGAAAGCCTCACCGAGAAGACATTTGAGCAAGAGTTGGAAGGAGATGTAAACCAAAAATGAAATCCTGGGCCGAGCACGGTGGCTCATGCCTGTAATCCCAGCAGTTTGGGAGGCAGAGGCAGGTGGATCACCTGAGGTCGGGAGTTGGAGACCAGCCTGACCAACATGGAGAAAACCCATCTCTACTAAAAATACAAAATTACCCAGGTGTGGTGGCGGGCACCTATAATCCCAGCTACTTGGGAGGCTGAGGCAGGAGAATCTCTTGAACCCGGGAGGCAGAAGTTGCAGTGAGCCGAGATCACGTCATTGCACTCCAGCCTGGGCAACAAGAGCAAAACTCCAACTCAAAAAAACAAAATAAAATAAAATCCTAAGCCCCCCACCAACCAAGTGAATGGACTCGTATTTGGCCACGGGCACCCCCAAGAAACCTGAAAAATAGAATTCCCAGCCATGATAGAAAGAGAGGTTACACCCTCATCATACCCATCCCTTTTGGGGTTTAGGCATCACCGACTAGTATTAAAGTTAAAATAGAGATCATAAGACTGACAAAACAGACCCTTTGTGGCAAGAAGATACCAAACTATACACAATACCTAAGGCCATGAAAGCCCAAGATTAAGCCATACCCTATAAACAATAAAGTCTCGTTAAATGGAGGTTTTTAATTAACCCAGCATAATGCAGCTTAATTTCCAACCAGACTCTGGTATAGTATCACATGACAGATCACTGACTCTGAAGGACATTAAAATATTTTACCCCAAAATACATTTCTTCAACATACTTGGAAATGGCTGCCACAGAACCTTCAGACTACAAAGCTATCTTTGGTGAGGGAAACCTGCATCTCTAGAGAATCTATATTAATGCCTTCCCTTGCTAGGCCTTTCCCAGATCTAGGAGAAATTAACTGAGGGTCAGACAACTGAAGGTCTGAGAAGAGACAATCACTGTCTATGGCACCCTGAGGACTGCTATCTATGAAGCTTCAACCACTCAACCAAGGGCCTTGACCCCCACAGCCTCCTCATCTTAACTCAGATATTTCTTCCTACAGACTTCAAGTCACTAGACAATAGCACTCTCTCAGCTACTGTCAGATAGAGTCCCTAAAATGCACCTATGACTTGTAAGGTGCCCTCAGCCCTCCCCAAACCCTCAACCCCCAAACTCCTGTGTAGGGAAAAACTCTCTCTAACCATCTTTCCTCTGTTCTCACACCACAAAATCAACACAGAAATTGACTTATGTGACCATATGTATGGGAGTTATTTCCCCCACACACCAAGCAGCGACACCAGCTTGGTGTCCTCTAATTCAGTTCCAATACTATCTACCTGGAAATAGTGTCAGATCCCACAGATTGAGGGCTTAGGGTCCAAGACATCCCCTGCTCCGCCAGTCACAAGTCCAGGCCTCCAGAACTTCTGACCAACCAGCTTCAATTGCGGTTCCCCTTCTCTGTGGGTTCAATTAACTTGCTGGAGTGGCTCATAGAACTCAGGGAAATACCTACTTACATTTACTGGTTTATGATAAAGGATGCTGCAGAGGATACAGATGAAGAGATGCGTAGAGCAAGGTGTCGGGGAAGGGAGGCAGAGCTTCCACGCCCTCCCTGGTTGTGCAACCCTCCAGGAACCTCCTCTGGTTCAGCTATCGGAAAGCTCACCAAACCCTGTCCTCTTGGGTTTTTATAGAAGCTTCTTGACGTCAGCACTCCTTCCCTCAGGGTATAGGGTGGCAGCCTCTCATTGGAAGGTTTTCTTTTTTTTTTTTTTAACAGAGTCTCGCTCTGTTGCCCAGGTTGGAATGCAGTGGCACAATCTTGGTTCACTGCAACCTCCGCCTCCCAAGTTCAACCAATTCTTCCTGCCTCAGCCTCCCAAGTAGCTGGGATTACAAGTGCCCACCATCACACCCGGATAATTTTTCTATTTTTAGTAGGGACGGGGTTTCACCATGTCGGTCAGGCTGGTCTCGAACTCCTGACTTCAGGTGATCCACCCACCTTGGCCTCCCAAACTGCTGGGATTACAAGCATGAGCTACTGCACCCAGCCTCATGGGAAGTTCTTAAGGCCCACAGTCAGGCCAGGAAACATTAGAATTGTGCCTTGGGGCAAGTGAAAGGAAGGCAGGAGACAGACTGTTTCTTGAGGGCTGCCCCTGAAGCCTAAAACCCCCAACATTATAGTAAGACTATAGCATGGGGAATGGGGTTATGACCCAGGAACCACATATGAAAACCAATGCATATATCATAATACCACACCCCCTCCCCCACTTTCAGAGGTGTCTCATGTTTTTAGCAGAACTAACAATTACCTTCCATGTAGTGATTTCCATCTTTGCCTGCAATGCCTGTCTCCCTAAAATGTATAAAACCACACTGGGACCTCACCACCTCGGCACCACTTACTCAAGGCTTCTTGGGTGTGCACTTTCTGTAGGCTACAGTAACTCATTATGGCCTCAGGATAAACTTCTCTAAAATATTTTACAGATTTTTGGCTTTTCTGTTATCAGAGATGAGGGAGGCGACCATGCAGATTTCTGAGAAAAGAGGGTTGCAGACAGAGGGAACAGCCAGATACCTACACAGGGGCAGCCAGATCACGTGGGGCCTTACACAGGTGTAGGAATTTTGACTTTCATCTGAGTAACACTTGGCTGATATATGTTTGAAAAGCATCATGAATGCTGCCCTGAGAATCAACTGTGATATGCAGCAGGTCCCGAAAGGTGAAAAGAAGACCTTTGCAATAATCCAGGTGAGAACGGCGCAGGGTCTCAGTCCTGAGCTCTCACTGGGTGATAACATCTTATAGCTGTTACCAAATTTAATCCTTACCACCACCCTGTGTGGTGGGATATTAACAATCCCCTTTTTTAAACAAGGAAATTGAAACTCAGAGAGTTTAAGTCCTTTGCTCAAGATGTCACTGTAAATGGTCAAACCAGGTTATTCTAAGCAACAAACTCGTCATGCCTTTCATCCTATGTCCCTCTACTCAGGCCTTTCCAAGGGCTACTATGAGCCTCTCTGCTTTACCACATCAACTACAGTTGCTAATCATTATATTGACCTCCTGGTGACACCTATTTACTCTGCCCTGATCTTCATCTCCTTAATCTTCAATGTGCAAACCTCACCCTCACCTGGACCTTAGAACCCAAACTTTCTGCTCTTAGAGTATTTGACACCCTGTTGCCCCCAGAGGGCACCTCCACTAGCCATAGTCCCTCTGAGAGGGGCTCCATGTGTCCTGGCCGCCAGAAACCCTCTCTCATTTCTCTAAGAGCTTGGATTCTTAACGTGTGCCACCTGATCTGCCACTTAATGCTCTGACTGCTTTCTCTTTCCTCATAATCAGGGAAGCTAGCTGCCCCATCAAAAGTTTGCTCCTTCTGCCATATGGAGTCATTGCTGTAAATAACTGCCCAGAGAGGGATTGCATTTTACACACACACAAACACACACAGCGTGTAGATGGATCATTTTACTAGTTACCGGCAAAGAAATGTGAGCAAAAAAAAAACATCTATCACTTCTGGGCCAAGAGAGTTAAGAGTTTATTTGCTCTAGCAGCTAGCATTACCCCATAGAGCTACTCACTAGATACTTTCTGAATATTTATTCCTACAGTCTAAAAACATCATTAGAATGTTCAGCTATAGATTTTTCATATCTCCTCATCCCAATATTTCACAAGCCCAGTGAAATAACAAACACACACCCTGATTTAATCAAGGCCAAGAGCTCCTAAATTCTTCCACATCAAATAATACCCCTTATATTTTTCCCCTGACATGATTCCAAGATTTGAAAGATGCTGTCAACTAACTTTAATTTAAAATTTGAGTACTTGTTTGTTATCAAATGAACAAAGACACTCTTGCCAATCAGAGGTTCTGAAGGGCATGATATTGTCATGCCGTGACTACCACAGTCAGTTGATACAAGTTTAGCAGAAAACAAAGAAACTTGATTTTCCTGGCTATGCAGGTTTGCTGTGGTGAACATGCTTCTCCCATCTGGCTTTTTGAGATACTCAAGTGTCTGGTGGGACCCTAGAGACCCTGGACAAGGGACTCTGGTTTGTGTAGCCTACCAATACAATCAAAACTTTTTGATTACAGCCATAGACAAAATTCTTGCTTAGCATACCCCCTGTGATGACTAATACTGAGCAGCAACTTGATTGGATCGAAGGATGCAAAGTATTGATCCTGGGTGTGTCTATGCGGGTGTTGCCAAAGGAGATTAAAATTTGAGTCAGTAAGCTAGGAAAGGTAGACCTACCCTTAATCTGGGTGGGCACCATCCAATCAGCTGCTAGTGCAGCCAGAATAAAAAGCAGGCAGAAGAATGTGAAAAGACTAGACTGGCTTACCCTCCCAGCCTACATCTTTCTCCCATGCTGGATGCTTCCTGCCCTTGAACATCGGACTCCAAGTTCTTCAGCTTTGGGACTTCAACTGGCTTCCCTGCTTCTTAGCCTGTAGATGGACTATTGTGGGACCTCACCTAGTGATCACGTGAGTCAAGACTCCTTAATAAACTCTCCCTTCTATATACATCTATCATGTTAGTTCTGTCCCTCTAGAGGACTCTGACTAATTCACCTCCCAAAAAAACAGGTTCTACTGGTTGGCTAGACACAGAAGGGTGCTTAGGAAAACTACCCCCAACAGCCCCCAACTAGGCAAAATTAAGGCATTCTATGTTTCTCCGGAAGAATCTGGTTTCAAGTGTTTAGAAATCAGGAGAAAAACAATGTAAAACCGCAATTTTCCTGGACTACTGGATCAAACAGATACCAGCCTGCCTCTCCATCTCAGCACTCACCAGGCAAAGGCAGGGCAGCAGTTACTTTGGAAACCAGCCTCCCCCGAGACACAGCAGCAGAGCTGTCAAAGATGGGCAGGGAATCAGGCTGCCCAGAATTCTCACATGCTAAATTGCAAAGGAGAACCAAATGGCAACAAAGCAGGAGGCAAAGATTTCTACTGAAATTCCACAGATTAAGGATTTTTTCTGAAATCCTAATGACGTGGGTCTGACAACCTTTTCAAACTCCACTTTAACTGTGTCTTTAGTGAGAACGATGTCTACTCATGTGTTCTTAAACACCATTCCCTCAAGGAATTCCAGGGCTGGGGATGGTGCCAGACGGCCGTTCTTCCCATCCATAGCCATCGTAGTTTTAGTTTTACCAGTCTCAGCAGGAGGAAGTCTGGGCCAGTGTTCCTTGACATTTTCTAATTGCCAGAATCACTGAAGTAAAACTACCTCGCCTTAAAGTCACCAAGGCAACAACTGTTTACCTCTCTCATCATAACAAACTGATATCTTTGCTAGAACCAGTCCAAGGCCAAATGGGCCCCTTGCAAAGACAAAGGGGAAGGGAACGTGGAGGAGAAAAACGTTGTCCAGTCTATCCTGAGAGCTTCAAGGCCCTTGGTGAAACCCTCCCCTGCCTTCTCACCCCTAATCTCATATCCATAAAGATTGAGTAGTATAGGCGAAGGAAACCACTTAGAACATCATTGCTCTACCTTGCCTGAGCATTAATATCACCTAGGAAGCATTTTTAAAATATAGATGCCTGATATTATCCTCAGTAGCTTCTGAGTTAATTGATCTGGACCAATAAACCACAAAAGAGTTTTGAAGAATGTGAAAATTCACAAGAGGGTGGCCTTGGGCAGAATGAGAGAGAGGCCAGGCCTTTCCCAGGAAGGGAGGGGCAACACCGGTTCAGCCTAGAGTCGACACAGTCAGTGAGTCAACACATGGCTCAAGCATTTAAAGTCTCCAGTTAACCCAGACTCCTCCACACCTAGGAAGTCTGCTGCCCGATAACAGCCCATAGTTATTAACGAAATGGCAGGGCCACCCCTTCAATCCAGGCCCCCAGGAATTTCAGGTTACACTGTCGTCAACTCTGTCCTGCTGGACTCAAAGGGGATCACCTCCTCTGCAGAATTCACATTGATTAGTAGGCCAAGGTGAGTCAGCACTGCTGGAAAAGAGCTCATAGCCCTTGCATCGAGGTGGGCCTTTCCCTTCTCCCTCCTCCCCACATGGTGATCTGGTCTTGTGTTTGGTCACCAAATGAAGAGGCAGCAACATGGCTGCAGATCAAGCTCTTGGGCAAAGGGACTGCTACACCCTGAGCAATCCCAGGCAAAGGCCAGAACTCAGCTTCTGACTTTGGCCCATGTCATTGCCTCCTGGGAGGCAGGGGCTAGTTTTCTGGGGGTTTTCACATTTGCTTCCCTCCTCACCACACATGAAGAACATTTTATATCTGTACTTTCTGGGTGCTTAATGGAGCATGTTGACCAATGTTTGGACATTTTTCTTTGGGGGACAGATCCACAAAAGTCATCACTCAATGGTTCATCTCAAACCCAAACTGCCTCCCTGCATTACTCTTTCCCTTCACTGTGGGGCCCCAAAGGCAGCCCCAGCTCCAGCCCATGTCCCTGGAGGAAGCTTCTCAGACTCTCCAGTGAGGAGTCCTCTACCAGTGTAGACTTCTACTCACACTCTTGACATGCTCACACACTCTCCTGCACTCCTGCAGACTTCTCCAGATCCTGCGTGTGGGAATCTTATTTTTCCAATCAGAAAAGTAAGATTATATCCCTTTTCTGTCTCCTTTTTAGCACTGCCAAGCACAGGAGATGCAAGTGGCACTTGATGAACAGAATGTCTGGCTGGCACCCACTGCAGGGGCTGTGGTGTGTGTTGGGGTGGAAGATGGTTAGTTTGTAAACAAGAAAATGGTTTTAGAGAGGAAATGAAATCATCGACAAACATGAATCACCCACAGGGTCTGTGACTCCATACAGAAAGAAAGGAAGGGAGGAAAGTGATTGTGACTGCCTCCTGGGGTGTTCACACGTGCCGGGCACGGTGCCAGCCCTGGACATCCGACAGCTCATTCAGTCTCACCACAGTCCTCCAAGGCCAGCACCATGTTATCCTTTCCATCTCACAGATAAGAAAGCCGAATCTCAAAGAAGTGAAAGGACTTTTGCTAGTAAATGGCAGGGCCAACGTTTGAACCCAGAACTGTCTGAATCCAAGACTTTTTTGTTTTTTTCCTGAGACAAGTTGTCACTCTGTCACTCAGACTGGAGTGCAGTGGCTCAATCACAGCTCACGGCCACCTTGACCTCCGAGGCTCAATCGATCCTCCAACTTCAGCCTCCCAAGTAGCTGGGAACTCCAGGCACGCACCATCACACCCAGCTAATTTTTGTATTTGCTGTAGAAACATGGTTTCGCCACATTGCCGAGGCTGGTCTTGAACTCCTGAGCTCAAGCAGTCTGCCCAGCTCAGCCTCCCAAAGTGCTGGGATTACAGGCATGAGCCGCTGCACCCAGGAAAAACTGCACTCTCAATGCCTGTACTAAGATGATCATCTTGTTTGACCTGTGACTCTTTCAGCCACAGCCATGCCCACCAGACCCTGGAAGCAAAGGATTTCAGTGAACAAGGAAGGTCCCAAGCCCAGAGCACACTTAGGATGCGGGGCACTTCACATTTTATCTCACTGAATCCTCCAGCAGCCCTGGATCATTGCTAATATTACAGTTGACCCTTGGCATTTATAGAATCAACATTTGGGATTTTTACTTTTAGAACAACTCTAAAGGTCCTAGTCATAAAACAGCCTGAGTCTGCTGAGGAGTAATTATGAAGTGCATGCAGTAAGAAGCTGAAAAGGGCCAGTCCCTTCCTATGTAAGAGAGCTCACACTCAGGCTGGAACCCAGTATGCAGGGGATGCTGTACCCTCCATGTATTAGGAAATGACAGAAATAACTGTTCGCTTGTGAATTGTGGCTCCCAGAGAAACAAAAGTGCTAGTCCATGTTAAGGAGAGTTTACACTCAGTGATGCATTTCTTTTAACAGATTTGGAAATTCCTGCCTTTTATTTATGGAATCAATAAGGAACAGAAATCACTTGGATTTTCAACTTGGCTTGATTGCACTTACGGTATAAGGGGGAATTATGTGCCCTGGTGTGTGTGCATGATTTTGTCATCTGTTGAGCAAGAACAAAATGCTTCCTCTTAGGCTACTGTACACAATAAATGAGATTCTGGCCACAGTGACCATAAGGATGTCGATCTGAGAATTGGCAAAGATCTCAGGAAAAATTGCTTGTGAATATCAACATTCTGACACACTGTGTCAACATTTTATAGATGAAGGAACCGCAGCTGGGAGAGGCCGGATGAACTGCCCAGGAATGTATGGCTATCATGCCAGTGCACTTCCTGCTCCACAACCCGAAAGCAAGTCCTCCAAACAGCTCCAACTCCTGCATGCTGACCAAGCACAGAATGTGACTTAGGAAGATGGAGACAGAAGAGGGAAGAGGGCTGCCTCTGGGCTGCCCCCGCTCCCCACACCCCACCCCAGTGCTGGCCTGGGAAAGGCAGAGCCGTGAACTTGCCTGTTTTGACCACATCGTCCAGGTCAATCAATTCAATCAAGAGGCTGGTAACTGGGAGCTCAGAATGGTGGGCCCAGAAAAAAACTAAAGGGGACCAAGGACCAAGACTGAGAAGGGGAAAGACCCTCAGACAAGGCTCAGTTTGGAAGAATGGTGCTTAATTTCATTTGAACCAAGCCTTGGAGTCAGACAAATCTAGATGTGGATCCCAGCTTTATTATTAATCAGCCTGCAATTTTGGGCAAATTACAAACAGTCAGGGTCTCGGTTTTCTCATCTGTAAAATGTGTACAGAACCACGTGCTTCACAGGACTGCAGTGAGGGTTAGAAGTAAGGACTGTGCAGTGCCTGGCACATGCCAGGTGCTTAATAAATGGGAGCTGGTAACCCTGGGCCTGGCAGGAAACAGGGGAGGAAGGACAGAAGGCTGGAGCCCAGCTTGACTGCTGTTGGGTGCAGAAGGTCTTCATTTTCAGGGATGAGATGAAATTTCTGGGAGTGTCATGAATCAGTATTTACCTTTGGCTAAACACGTGACCTTGATGTTCATCTCAACAAAACCAGTATTTGCAGCTGGGTGTGGTGGCTCATGCCTATAATCCCAGCACTTTGGGAGGCCAAGGAGGGTGGATCACCTGAGGTCGGGAGTTAGAGGCCAGCCTGGCCAACATGGTGAAACCCCGTCCCTACTAAAAATACAAAAATTAGCCGGGTGTGGTGGCACATGCCTGTTGTCCTAGCTACTCAGGAGGCTGAGGCAAGAGAATCACTTGAACCTGGGAGGTGGAGGTTACAGTGAGCCAAGATTGCGCCACTGCACTCCAGGCTGGGTGACAGAGAGAGACCCTGTCTCAAAAACAAAAACAAACACAAAAGAAAACAATATTTACTGCTTTTAGTGTTACTATTTCAAACACTGCTCCACAGTAAAGAGAATAGGAATGTGGGACCTTCATGGGGGGTAGGGTCAAGGGGCTGTCACTGTGAAGACTGAACCAATAGAAAAAGCCTGAAACTGGGGCACAGATGTGAGGTCCTCTAACTCTCCAACCACATCACTGTGTGTCCTCAGAAAAGTCACTTATCCTCTCTGAGTCTCTGTTTCCTCACGTGAGAAAAAGGGCTTAATAGTCCATATTTCATAGAGTTGTGAGAAAGCGCAAGGAAGTAAGATGGGAGGAGCCTTTAAACTGCAGAGGAAATGTTTGTTATTTTAAGACTCTTTAGACATTGCAGTTACTTCATCACTTCCATAGCACCATCGGAAATAGTCTCATATATTAAGTACGCTGCCATTTTAAAGAAGAAAAAGGAACAGTGCTCGAGAAACACTTGAGACACTGAAGGTCTCCTCCAATCAAGAACTGAAGTCACTGTAACTGGTACAGAACCATTTCTGTGTGATCATCAAGAGAAAACACAACATTGTTAAATTCTCCCCAAGCCCTTCACCTCACCCCTGCCAGCCCTCTGCAGCCCCTGCTTGGTGGAGAAGATTTGCTTTCATGTCCACAGAGCAGGCGCTCACCGCCCAAAACAGGAAACACTGGTAGACCCAACTCCTCACAATGAAGCCTGCTGACTTCTCCGGATTTTCCCTCCATTTGGAAAATAGGTCAAATTCACTGCACCTCCCACTCTCATGCTTAGACCTCTTGCACTGAAATGTGCTCAGGGAAGAAAATGGGAGATCGGTGAGATGGTCCCAGAGAGAAACCATGGGCAGGCTGGCAGCTCTACGGCCTGGCGCCCAGTCTTGATTTCAGAAGGAATGCCTCTGTGCCCAGTCAGCAGCACCCTTGCTCATGGCTGAGAGAGTGTAGTGGGGTTGTCTGGCCTCATTTGTGAACCTGGGCCCAGGAGGAGTACTTGCTTGGGGTTCAAATAAACTAAAAAGTGCACCCTTTCTCCCACCAATCAAAATGCAGTAAATACAATTCAGGCACCGTGGCTCACGCCTATAATTTCAGCACTTTGGGAGGCCAAGGTGGGCAGATCACTTGAGGTTAGGAGTTCAAGACCAGCCTGACCAACATGGTGAAACCCTGTCTCTACTAAAAATACAAAAATTAGCTGGCTGTCATGGTGGGCACCTGTAATCCCAGCTGCTCGGGAGGCTGAGGTATAAGAATCACTTGAACCCAGGAGGCAGAGGTTGCAGTGAGCCAAGATCACACCACTGCACTCCAGCCTGGGCAACAGAGGGAGACCCTGTCTCAAAAAAAAAAAAAGGTGCAGTAAATACAGACAAAACACTTCTGCTTCTCTCATGGTCTGTGAGCAGACAGGTTATTGAGAGCCACAGTTCCCTTTTCTGTTTTGGCTGCTCTCAACCTTCTAGAAGAGGTGGCATGTGTGTAGCAAGAGCATATCTAACATAGAGGATCTGACCCTGGGCAAAGAGTGAGTGGGGAAGAAGATAGAGACCTGGGGAAAGGGCAATAAATTGAGGCAGAGATCATAGCTTGGCTAGGCTGCCCTGGAAAGGGAGCATTCCAGGTCTGAATCCTGCTCCGGAGGGTAAGATGAGACAGTGTTAAACAAACTCTCCTGAAATTCAACCCAGTCCTCTGAATCAAGTACTGCAAGGTACATTTCACTGAATCAAATAAACACCATTAGCAATTTGAATTAGTTCCGTAAGATTACCCAATTGCCTAAAATGAATTTCCTGGCCTGTGATAGCTGCCTTAATACCCAGGAGGGAATGAAAGACTGCAGAGCCGGGACGCTGGAAGAATCAAAGGTAAAGAAGCAATGACTAGGGTACCAGCAGCAATTCCTGCAAGGGGCCTTCCCTGTATGAAGGAACCAGCTCTGAGCTCCTTGCCACCTCTATGAAAAAGAGCAGGAGGCTGTTTCACATCCTGAGCCTCAGCTTCCCAAGAACAACAAAAGCTATCATTTTCAGATTGACCATTGTGCCTCAGGCATTTTCTCTATAAATGTCTATTACTTCACAGTTCAACTGACTTTTTAACAAAAGAGGAAAATGCTCACAATATACTGTGAATAAATAAAGAATATTATAAAACTATATACTGTATAATCTTGAAAGAAAAAAGGGAGGAAGAAAGGGGGAGGTAAGGAAGGAAAGAAAAGAAGGGAGGGAGGGTGGACAATCTGACAAATGGTATCAAGGCACTAAAAATGTCGATCCTCTTTTAACTCAATAATTCTATCTCCAAAAAAGAAATAATCAGAGAAGCTGCCAAAGACCATAGTTTCCCTTCAGTCCATGCGTGACCTGAAACAACCTCAAATCCCAACAAAAAGGAGTATTTAAATATGTTATGAAATGTCCACATGAAAAGAAGAAAATGTTTTTTCTCCCACCGTTTCACAAAGAGAGAAAAATCAAAAAAGAGAGAGAAATGCTTATTCACAGAACAAAAAACGACTTGAAGGAAATCAACCAAATATTGCCAGTAGTTTGTAGTTCCCAGTGTCATGAGATTTATGTTTGTGTGTGTGTGGTTTTTTTTGTTTGTTTGTTTGTTTGTTTGTTTTTTTTGAGATGGAGTCTTGCTCTGTCGCCAGGCTGGAATGTTATGGCACAATCTCAGCTCACTGCAACCTCCCACTCCCTGGTTCAAGCTACTGTCCTGCGTCAGCCTCCCAAGTAACTGAGATTACAAGTGCACATCACCATGCCCAGCTAATTTTTTTGCATTAGTAGAGACCGGGTTTCACCACGTTGGCCAGGATGGTCTCGATCTCCTGACATCATGATCCACCTGCCTCTGCCTCCCAAAGTGGTGGGAATACAGTGTGAGCCACCACGCCCAGTGTGTGTGTGTGTGTGTGTGTGTGTGTGTGTGTATGTGTCTGTGCATTTTTATCAAGGGGAATATATTAGATATTTATTATTTCTCCTGCTCTTCTTTTACTCCTCGGGATTTAACTTTTCCTCTAATACAGCTTCCCTTCTGACTGAAAAACTTCCATTAATATTTCTTTAAGAGCAGGTCTCCTGGAAATGAAGTCTCTTGGTATTCCATCACCTGAAAATATCTTTATTTTGGTTTCATTCCCAAAGAATATTTTTTCTGGATATAAAATTCTGGGTTAACAGGTTTTTCCCTCGCCCCCTCTAGTATTCTAAAGATGTAGTTTCACTGTCTTTGTCCTTGGCCACCATGGTTTTAAATGAGAAATCGACAGTCATTTGAATAGGTTTCGTCCTTTCTTTCTTTTTCTTTCTTTTCTTTCCTTCCTTCCTTTTCTGTTTTTTTCTCTTTCTTGATTCCTACCTTATGTATAATGTGTCTTTCATGCTCTTAATTTTTTTTAATCCTGATTCCCAGAAGTTTTCTTTTGAGGTTGCTGAGGAGTTGTGATTAAATTTATCCTGTTTGAAATTACTGAGCTTCTTAAATTTGTAAAGATATGTCTTCCTCTAAATTTGAAGCTATTTCAGCCATTCTTTCTTCAAATTGTTTTACTGCACCAATATTTTTCTTTTTACCTTCTGAGATGGAACTCCAATAACGTGAATTTTCAGCCTATTGATATTATCCCACAGTACCATGAGATGCTTTTTATTTTTTCCAATTTTTTTGTTTCATAATGTATATTTCATAGCATATAATTTCTATTGATCTACCTTCAAGTTTACGGACTCTTTTCTCTGTCATCTTTATTCTGCCACTGAGCCCATATCATCTTTTCAGTTCTAAAATTTCTATCTGGTTATCCTGCAGTTTCTATTTCTTTGCTGAGAACTTCTATCTTTCCATTAATTTCAAGAGTGAAGAATGGTTATACCTACTTTAAGTTATTGTCTAATGATTTCACCATCTAAGTCATCTCAGTGTTAGTGCCTATTGATTGTTTTTTCCTTTGAGTGCTATTTAGATTTTCCTGATTGTTTTGACATTGAGTAAATTTGAATTGTATTCTGGATTTTTTAATATCATGTTGTGAGACTCTGGATCCTGTTAAAAATCATCTGAAAAATGTTGATTTTTTTTGTTTATTTGTTTTACCAGGAAATTAACCCACTTAGGTTCTGACTGAAAGTACTATCTTGCTTTTTATGAGTGTTAGCTCCAATATCAGATCAGTTTTCAAAGCTTTTGCTATGCCATTTGAGTCGATTTCTCACATGTTCCACTTAAGAGTTTGTCTGGGACTTGGGTGGTTGTTTTTGTTTGTTTGTTTTTTAGAGATAGAGTTTCACCATGTTGGCCTGGCTGGTCTCGAACTCCTGACCTCAGATGATTCACCCACCTCGGCCTCCCAAAGTGCTGGGATTACAGGCGTGAGCCACTGCGCCCAGCCAGTGGTTGTTAATATCATAGTTAGATTCTCAAAACCTCTTCTGTGCTTCCTGGGTCTGTTCCATGCATGCACACCTTGTAGTGTGCTCAGGACTTTTGTCAGTCCAATTAGTGGATCCTTTTTTCCAGCTCTCCCTTTTCAAGGATTTCCTCACACTCTCCAGCCACCAGTGATTCACACCCTCCCTACCCCACTCCCCGCCCCCTTCCCCTTCCCGCCCCCTCCCTGCAGCTGGAGAGCCAGAGTTATCTCGGGATCTTAGCTTTTCACATTGTTCTGCGATTCCATGTTCAGTATGAGCCATTGTTCAAGTTTTGAACCCACTACCCAGTCTACCTGCTATTACTTTTCAGAGTTCTCATGTAGTTTTTTGCATTCTATCCAGTTTTTGTTATAAACATTGGTAGAGATTGTAGTTGGATTATTTCACCTTGGCTGTACTAGCAACTCTTCCTTTTCAGCAGTTTACTTCTCAAAATGTCACCCATGTCTCAAAGCTCCACTAAAATATTACTTTTTTCTAAGAAGCCATCCTTCTTGTCCCAGCTAGAAAACTTTCCTCTTCTTCTCATTAGGAAAGAAAGGGATTTGGCAATCTTCAGTACAAAACTTAAAGCCAAATTTTTTCATGACTGTTTTTGTTTTTGTTTTTTAGATGGAGTCTCCCTCTGTCGCCCAGGCAGGAGGGCAGTGGCACAATCTCAGCTCACTGAAACCTCCACCTCCCGGGTTCAAGCAATTCTCCCACCTTAGCCTCCTGAGTAGCTGGGATTACATGCGTGCACCACCATGCCTGGCTAATTTTTGTATTTTTAGTAGAGAAAGGGTTTCGCCATATTGGCCAGCCTGGTCTCAAACTCCTAACTTCAGGTGATCCACCCACCTCGGCCTCCCAAAGTGCTGGGATTACAGGTGTAGGCCACTTTTTATTTAAACATCTGAGTCTAACAAGATGACTGGAACGAAATCAAGCTTAATCAAGAAGCACAATGGTGGTTAACAGAGTGGACTTTGGAGCCAGACTGCCAAAATCCCAGCTCTGCTAACTGCTAGATGTGTGACCTTAGACAAGTCACTTACTTCTTTATACCTCAGTTTCCTCATCTATGAAATAAAACTATTAATAACACTTACCACATGGAATTATTATGAAGATGAAGTGAGTTAATGGTTGTAAAGCACCTTTTCTAATGCTGCATTGTGACTATTATGAATCCCTCACAGGGTGCCATAACTTTACTCTACAGATGTGTGAGAGATGGGAAAGCTCTTCTTCAAAGTTTATACCTTATACTACATTAAAAGAAGTTACAATCTCTTGCTCTATGGCCATTATCCACTATTAGCATAAACATATACCCATGTATATACATTCTCTAAATCAGCTATGTCTTAAATCAGCTATCTTGACTCTCTCTGGCATGTCTGAAGAGGACTGGGCAAGCTCCAAACCCTGGAGCATGCCATTCCTTATCTGGAAACCCTCCTGACCTTCTCCTGACTAGCTTCCTCTTTTTCCTTGTCTTCTTCCTCCTGTGCTTTCCTGTTATCTCTTCAGGAAATTTCCAAGTTTTTAGCCAATTGGGTCAAGCATAGAATGTAAGGTCCTGTTCTGGCCAATGGAAACTGGACACAGCAGCAGGGCGATTGCGTCAAGTTATGAAAGTTATAAATGTCCCTGTCTGCCTTGTTCAAGTGTGCTCTTATGGCAAGACTGCCAGCGAGTTGCACCCTTCCTGCAGGAAGCAAACTAGCCTTCCTGAGTGATCCATTATCTCGGTGTGGATTCTTCCTGATGTTATAAAACCTGATTCCAACAGATGAGAGAACCCTAAGCAGGAAAAAGGGGAAAGGAGCAGACAGGGAATTGACTCTATTTCCACCTCTTCCTACGTCCTGAAAGAGACCATAATTTTTGTTTTGATAAATACTTGAAAAGGCCCAGTTTGTGCTCTGTGTGGATCTGAGAAGTCACATGTCAGAGTGGGGGCATAATTGTAAGAGGTAGGTTAGATCTGGCTTCCACACTGGCTCTCCTTTGGGTCTAGGTTTTACGTTCTAAATCATGACCCCATAGGTAGACTGGTCTGCCTACACAGAGCTGACAGAATGATCTCTGTAACAGGCAAATGGAACTGGGTCATTTCTCAGTTTACCCTCCGATGGTTCCCTGAAACAGAATAAAATCTAAATTCCTTAGGCTGTGGAGAAGTCTTGTGATTTTTGCTGCTGCTGCTATCTGTAACCTCATTTCCTGCCACTCCCTAACAGCCCTCACATTCCAGTCATAGTGATTTCAGGTTGGCCCATGCCATCTCACCACTTCCCATCTGCACCACTTCCCTCATCCTCAAGGTCTAATATCCCTCCCCACCATCTTGTCAAAGATGCGTATGTCTCCTCTTCCATGCAAATTACTCAAGGGCTTCTGTAGGCTTTTCCAGACTCCCCAGGACCCTGTTGGTCAGTCTTTCCCTCCTGCGTGCTCCCACAGCCCTCTGACCATCCTTCTAGCAGCACTTTCTGGTGTAGAGTAATAATTATGTTATGGGTCCCTCTCTCCCTCAATACATCAGTGTTTTTCAAAACATGTATTATTTTACATAAGTGAGTCTCAAAAACAATTTAAGGTACAAGGACCAGGTTTTTAAAAAGACAATAAACTAGATTTTTAAATATCAGAATTCATTGCATGTAATAAGAGAAAGTAGAGTTTCATGAAACTTTTTCTCTCAAATAAATCATTAGAAAGATGGATAACAGCCTCGGCGCAGTGGCTCATGCCTGTAATCCCATCACTTTGGGAGGCTGAGGTGGGTGGATCATAAGGTCAGGAGTTCAAGACCAGCCTGGCCAACTTGGTGAAACCCCATGTCTACTAAAAATAGAAAAATTAGCTGGGTGTGGTGGCACACACCTGTAATCCCAGCTACTTGGAAGGTAGAGGCAGGAGAATCGCTTGAACCTGGGAGATGGAGGTTGCTGTGAGCTGAGATCACTGAGATCGTGTCATTGCACTCCAGCCTGGGCAACAGAATGAGACTCCATCTCAAAAAAAAGATGGATAGCAGATAATGAACCCCCAAAGACCCATGACCCAGTTTCCATATTATCAACTCATAGTCAATCTTGTTTTGTTTATATTCCACTCACACCTATATCCCTATATTTTGAAACAAATCCTGAATTCATCATTTCATTCATAAATGTTTCAATATGTAACCCTCAAAAAAAGACCTAAAACAATAACTCCAATACCATAAAGTGTACTTCTTATTGATAGTGGCAGTCCTAAAAGTTTGTAAGACTTAGAAGCTCCTAGGGAGAGACGCCACCTCATTTATCTCTGCATTTTCACTACCTGGCACTCAATAAGTGCTGAGTAATGAAAGGAAGAAGAGGAGAAAGGGAAAGAATATAAGATAGAAAGGTTGTAAAAGGAAGAGGAAAGAAAGATGGTTTTTTCTCTTTTAGCTTTGAATCATCTTGAAAGTATTTTTGGTGAATTTCTCTGAAGAACAGAAACAAAATACCAATTTAGCTTCCTCATCAATAATCAATTCCTGAATAAGTAAGGTTTCTGTATTTGTTGTTTTCTCTCTGGGATGTCACATACGACTGCACAAGCTGTTCACTGCATGATGGCATCTGGCCCTGGCTGGAAAAACACCCCTTTTTTTTTTGAGATGGAATCTCGCTCTGTCACCAGGCTGGAGTTCAGTGTCGAAATCTCAGCTCACTGCAACCTCCGACTTCTAGGTTCAAGTGATTCTCTTGCCTCAGCCTCCCGAGTAGCTGGAATTACAGGTATGTGCCACCACATCCAGCTAATTTTTGTATTTTAGTAGAGATGGGGTTTTACCATGTTGGCCAGGATGGTCTGGATCTCCTGACCTCATGATCCACCCACCTTGGCCTGCCGAAGTGCTGAGATTCCAGGTGTGAGCCACTGTGCCTGCCCAGGGCACCCTTTCTTAATAGCACAAAATTGCTATATGGGCCTACAGGACACTGTGCTCGCTCCTGACTCTAGTGTATTGCACATTGCTGCCTCAGTCCACTCTGCTCCTTCTGCTGTCTTCTTCCCTTCCTCCTATACTGCCTACGGAGGCTACAGGCAGGGATTCTTCATACAGCTGGGCCCCTGGAGATGTGTTCTCAGTAATGGCTATAAAAGGCCATCTTTCTACAAAATAACTTTGGTAGCAGAAGCAGGACCTCTCTCTTGGGAAAAGTCCTGGGTTCTGGGGCTGGCTCTGCCACTTGCTAGTCATAGGACTTTTAGATAGTTTCCCTGTGTTAGTCTGTTCTTGCATTGCCATAAATACCTGAGACTGGGTAATTTATAGAGAAAAGAGCTGTAATTGGCTCACAGTTCTGCAGGCTGTACAAACATGGTGCCAGCATCTGCTCACTTTCTGGGGAGACCTCAGGGAGCTTTTACTTATGGTGGAAGGCGAAGCAGAAGCAGGCACATGGTGAAAGGAAAAGCAAGAGGCAGTGGCAGGGGAGGTGCCACATACTTTTAAACAGCCAGATCTCATGAGAACTCACTGTGGTGAGGACAGCTCCAAGCCATGAGGGATCCACCCCCATGACCCAAACACCTCCCAGGAGGCTCCACCTCCAACACTGGAGGTTACATTTCAACATGAGATTTGGTAGGGACATATATTCAAACCACATCTATCCCCAAGGCCACATTGCCTTGTATGAAAGTAGAAATAATAGCTCTTCTGTCTCTTTCTAAGAATCCTTATAAGGACCAAAGGGAAAAAAAATGTTTTGGCAATAATAAGGTAGCATAGAGACGTAAGGAATGTTTTATTAATGATTTATGGTTATGTTCAGAATGGTAGTTCCTAAACTTCACTGCCGTCTGATGTATTTTCAATTATCCTTCTCCTAAAAATTCTGTATTATAATTCTTTAAAAGCATAATTTCACAAATTACTAAAAAATATATCTTATATACTATTTACAGTAGCAAAACATCAAATGCCATAAAGCAAATTTAATTAAAGATAGGCAAGGCTTTTTACTGAAAACTACAAAACACTAGTGAGAGAAATAAAAGAAGATCTAAATAAATGGGGAACACGTACCATGTTTATAAACTGAAAGATTCAACTTTGTTAAAATGTCACTTTTCCCCCAAACTGTGATGGCTGATTTTATGTGTCAACTTGACTGTGGCACAGAGTACCCAGATAGTCAAACATTCTGGGTGTTTCAATGAGGTAGTTTTGGATAAAATTAGCATTGGAATCTGTAGGCTGAGTATAGCAGATTACCTTCTCTCTAATGGTGGGCTGTAACCAATCAGTTAAAGGCCTGAATGCATTAAAACAGGCTGACCCTCCCACAGCTAAGGGGGAACTCATCCTGTCTGACTGCCTTGAGCTGGGGCGTTGTGGTTGGTGGTGGTGGTGGTGGTGGTGGTGGTGGTGGTGGTTGTGGGTGGTGGTTGTTGTTGTTTTGGTTTGGGTTGTTTTTTTTTCCTCCTGCCTTTGGACTGAGACTGAAACATCAGCTTTTTCTAGGCCTTAAGCCTACTAGCATTTGCACTAGAACTAGGCCATTGGCTTTCCCTGGTTCTCAGGCCTTTGGATTCAGACTCAAACTACATTGGTTCTCCTGGGCCTGCGACTTGCCAACTGCAGATCTTGGTAATTTTCAGTTTCCGTAATTGGATAAGCCATCGTTTTATTTTTCCTACCAATGTTTTATGGTCTTCAGTAAAAAGTCTGGCCTATCTTTAATTAAATTTGCTTCTTGCATTGGATATTTTGCTACTGTAAATAATACATAAAATATATTTTCTAATAATTTGTGAACCTGTGCTTTTAAAGAATTATAATGCAGAATTTTTTTGGATAAGGGTAATTATGCACACACACATGAATGCTACTGATTCAGAATCATGTGAATCAAGGGATATTTCAGAAGTCTTTCTGATGATATGCCCAGAGTTGAGATTTCACCCCGAAACAGGAATAGACACATCACAGAACTTTCCTCACCCCAAATCCTAGGCAAAGGTAATTGGCACAGATGATAGGAATTGGTGAGATGTTGGCAGAGAGAAACTGCTTACGGGCAAGAAAGCCGCAATGAACCAACACCTCCCAGCCAATGCCTCACAGAGTGCAAGGCCGCGTAAAATATGAGGGAAAGTCCTTGGCATTTTCCAGACGTGATGACTGGGTTCACTTTGTTTTCTAGCCTCAGCAGATAACAGCACTTCTCTTCTTGTTTGGCTTTGCAGATCCATCTGTCTATTACACATACTTCTAGCATCACAGGAAGATTTTTACAAGTTCATTCAGCCAACGAACACCCATTACCTAACACCCGGCCTGAATATCTCAGCACTCCATAAATGCCTCTGTCTCCAGAAAGAAGCAGGGAGGACATGACAGCTGCAGAGTGACTCACCATTCAGAGGGCCCAGCATCCAGGCTGGATGGTTCAGGGAAGCTGCCGGGGAGACATGTCTCAGCTCAGACAAGAAGATGAGGGTAAGTTGGACAGACTTGGAGGGGAATGAGCTATGTTCAAGGGCCTCTTCGGTCATTTTTTTGCATTTCCTGAAGAATATATTTTTTACCTTACCATGTAGACAACTTTAATCTGTGTCGCTGAGCATAAAGAAACACTTGATAGCTTCCATAAACCTGACAGTTTCTTTTGACACTAAGTGTGGGAGGGAAATCACTAAGCTAATAAGCACATGAAATATCACCCCTTCTTTGCAGAATTATGAGCTCATTCATCTCCAAAACAAAAACATATTAAAAGCTTCAGACACATGAAAATGTTGATTTGCCTTCCATTTGTTTCATTATGTCCTTAAATCTAGAAAGTGGACTTAAAAATACACCATAAGAAAAACTATGGTCAAATCTAAGAGCTAATTACAACACCAGTGTAAGGCAACAAAGCTCTCTCTTTTGTAGAGTAGAAAATAAAGCTAAAAACATTGTTTCTTTGTTTTTCATTAGATTTATGGAGGGCTGTTTATGTGCAGGACACTGTGTGAAATGGATTTTCTCACTTAAACCCCTAATACGCTGCAGAAGCAGGTGCCATATCCCATTTTACAGATGAAGCTGAAGTCCAGAACGGTCAGCCATTTGTCCAAAGTGAGCCTCTAGAAAGCACTGGAAGTGAGATCTAAACCCATATTTACAGCAATTATTGAGTACTAATTTTGTGCCAGCACTGATCTTAGCACTTTTCAAGTATTAACAGATTTAATCCTCACTTCAATATTACAGGGAGACATTGCTGTCACCCCATTTTAGATAAAGACATGAGGCAGAAAGAGGTAAAATAATGTGTCCAAAGTCACTCATCCCTCTGACTCAATGCCCAAGACAGATCTATGTGCGGTTGGAGGGTCTGGAAGGAGACATCTGGAAGGTCATCCCTTTCCCTGGGCTGTGGACATTTCAGAACTGAGTTCTACCCTGCTTCTGTGCCACTGTGGGAAGTTGAGGCCACACTTAGGAAGCCATATGGCCAGCTTGAAACCTGTGAATCTCTGGGTTTGGATCTCACCATTAATCTGCAAAGAAAAACTGTTTAAGCAACCTTCTCCCAAGGAAGGCACCTTTCTGCCAACTATGGCCTCACCTGCTACTCTGGTCAGTTACATGAGCAGTGTTCTAAGAAACACCTAGGGAAGTACAACAAATACTTGGCCCATTTTTACTCCAGTTAAATTTAGCAAAACTTTGAGCAAATTTTCATACCCAGTGCTGGTGATTTATAGCAAAACTGTTGTGCTCATACATCACTCATGGCTGGGAAAACAGAAGTGAAACCCTCAGAAAATACCTCAGAACAATCAACAGTAGTTCAAAAACAGAAAAGAAGCATGAGTATGTGGTTGCCTACTGCAGCATCAAATATAATGCTGAGAAATTCTGGAACAATCTAAATGTCTAGCCATAGGAACAAGCAAATTGTGATTGAGGAATCCAGGATTGCCTATGAAGCCATTAACACACGACATTCACTATAAAGATGAAAAACTATGTTCATGATAATGGGAGAAACAAAATAAACTTTCTTTTTTTGAGACAGTCTCACTCTTGTTGCCCAGACTGGAGTAAAATGGCGAAACCTCAGCTCACTGCAACCTCCGACTCCCTGGTTCAAGTGATTCTCCTGCCTCAGACTCCCGAGTAGCTGGGATTACAGGCACACGCCACCATGCCCACTTAATTTTTTTTTGTTTTTGTATTTTTAGTAGGGATGGGATTTCACCATGTTAGCCAGGCTGGTCTCGAACTCCTGACCTCAGGTGATCTGCCCACCTCAGCCTCCCAAAGTGCTGGGATTACAGGCATGAGCCACCATGCCCGGCCCAAAATAAACTTTTGATCCACACTAAAATTGCAATTCTATTAAAAGCTTGCTTTGCAAACAGACTATGATTACGAGGGACCATTGTTACAAGAGAACAGTACTGTGCCAGGATGCAGGATTTTTAAAATGTATCTTGGCTGGGCACCATGACTCATGCTTATAAATCCCAACACTTTGAAAGGCCAAGGCAGGAGGAATACTGGAGGCCATAAGTTCAAGACCAGTCTGGGCAACACACTGTATAACAATTTTCTTAAAATAGCTCTGTGTGATAGTGCACGCCTGTAGTCCCGGCTACTCAGGAGGCTAAGGCAGGGGGATCTCCTGATCCCACAAGTTCAAGGCTGCAGTGAACTACAATAGCCACTGCACTCCAGCCTGGGCATCAGAGGGAGACTCCGTCTCTAAAAAATAAAGAAATAAAAGTGTATCTTTACTGCTGTCACAATGTTTGTGAGTAAAACAAGAAAAGCAAGTTTGGCACCAAGTTTGTTGCCCCCAGAGCACACACATGGCCCTCCTACTTCACTTCCCCTCCATTAGAATGTAGTAGTCTTGGCCAGGTGCAGTGGCTCACACCTATAATCCCAACACTTTGGGAGGCCAAGGTGGGCGGATCACAAGATTGGGAGATGGAGACCATCCTGGCCAGCACAGTCAAACCCCGTCTCTACTAAAAAATACAAGAATTAGCTGGGCGTGGTAGCTCATGCCTGTAATCCCAGCACTTTGGGAGGCCAAGGCGGTCAGATCACCTGAGAGCAGGAGTTCGAGACCAACCTGACCAAAATGAAGAAACGCCATCTCTACTAAAAATACAAGAATTAGCCAGGCGTGGTGGCGAGTGCTTGTAATCCCAGCTACTCAGGAGGCTTAGGCAGGAGAACTGCTTAAACCCTGAGGCAGAGGTTGTGGTAAGCCAAGATGGCGCCATTGCACTCCAGCCTGGGCAACAAGAATGAAACATCGTCTAAAAAAAAAAAATTAGCTGGGAGTGGTGGTGCGTGCCTATAATCCCAGCTACTTGGGTGGCTGAAGCAGGAGAATCGCTTGAACCAGGGAATTGGAGGTTGCAGTGAGCCAAGATCGTGCCACTGCACTCCAGCTTGCTGACAGAGCAAGACTCATCTCAAGAAAATAATAAAAATAAAAATACAAAATATAGTATTCTTCCTTGAAGGTGACAAATCCGGGCCTACTCCCGCAGGTCTCTTGCCTTAGCATAGGGGACAGAAAACACATTTATTCAGCATCCACAATGACCTGGTTCTGGCATAGCTGAGCTCTTCCTATGCATTATCAACTTGAATTGGCGCTCACCTTCTAAGAGGAAAGCGATGTTAATGGTCCCATGTCCCCTGAGGGAGGCTTACTGCCTAGTGAAAGGATTCCCTTAACTTTGGCATATGCATCTAAAGAAAAGGGTTCCCTTTACTGCCCCAGGAGCAGCCACCTCCACAGGAGCAAGTTTAACAATGGTTTGGAAATTAGCTACCCCTGCGTTACCTCACCCCCTCCCCCCCTTCCTGGAGGGCTCGCCATTGGCCAGAGTGGGAAGAGGAAGGAGAGGCCAGGATCCAGCTCTGTCACTTTCCAGCTTCGTGACCCCCAGGCAAGTTACCTAACCTCTCTGGGCTCCATTTCCTCAACCATGAGGTAGTACTGCAATAAACTTTTCACTGACTGTTGAACTGTGTGAAATAATATATGTAAAAGGATTAGAACTGGGCTCCACGATGCAACAGCCCACTAGTCACATGTGGCTAGGCCAAATTGAGATGTGCTGAAGTGTGAAAGTACACGTCAAAGATTTCTTATGGAAAAAGGATGTAGAAAGTGTGATTTGCAATTTTATATTGATTACATGAAAAAGTAACAGTGTTTTAAATATATTGGGTTAAATAAAATACAGTTGGCCCTTAAACAACACAGTTCCACTTACATGCAGATGTTTTTCAATCAAAGTTACATGAGTGTTCCTGTCTCTCCTGCCTCCCCCTCCACCTCCTTCTACCTCTTGTACCTCTGCCATTCCTGAAACAAGCCCAACCCCTCTTCTTCCTCCTCCTCCGCCTGCTCAATGTGAAGATGATGAGGATGAAGACCTTTACGATGATCCACTTCCACTTCATGAATAATAAGTGTCTATTTTCTTCCTTATGATTTTCTTAATAACTCTTTTCCCTAGCTTACTTTATTATAAGAATATAGTATATAAAACACATAACATTTAAAGTATATGTTAATCCATTTTTTATGTTGTCAGTAAGGCTTCTGGTTAACAGTAGGTTATTTGTATTAAGTTTAGGGGGAGTCAAAAACTATACATGGATTTTCTTTTTTTTACTTTTCACAGTCTACTTTTAGAAAATATACAGATTTTCAACTGCACCCAGGCTAGTGCCCTTAACCCCTGTGTTATCCTATATTGTTTAAATTAATTTCACCTGTTTCTTTTTACTTTTTTAATTTAAAAAAATTAAATTTTATAAAAATAATAATAGAGACAAGCTGTTGTACAGGCTGGTCTCTGACTCTTGGGCTCAAGCAATCCTCCTGCTTCAGCCTCCCAAAGTGATGGAATTACAGGTGTGAGCCACCAAGCCCAACCTCTTTTTGCTTTTTTAATGTGGCTACTACAAATTTGAAAACTACATATGCAGCAGCCCACACTTGTGGCTTGCTTTCTATTTCTGTTAGATAGCACTGGCTTAGAACACAGTCCTGCACAACATTAGTTATTTCTCTATTTTTCCATCCCGGCTCACTGGTCAGCATTGTCTCAATATTGTCAGCACTGTCCAAAAGCCTTCCCTTTGGTTTTTTTTTGAGACAGAGTTTCACTCTGTTCTAGGCTGGAGTGCAGTGATTCCACTGTGGCTCACTGCAGCCTCAATCTCCCAGGCTCAAGTGATGCTCTCACCTCAGCCTCCTTAGTAGCTGTGACTACAGGTGTATGCTACCACACCTGAGTATTTTTTTTTTTAATTCTTTGTAAAGACATAGTTTTACTATGTTGCCCAGGTTCAAATTCCTGGACTAAAGAAATCCTCCCACCTTGGCCTCTCAAAATGTTGAGAAGCATGAGCTACTGCGGCCATCCTAAAATCCTTAATCTCTAGACTGGGTGAGTTCCTTCTCCTTTTCAGGCCTCAGTGTAGCATCCTGAGACACATGATGAAGAGTAGAAAAAGAATCAGCTTTAGCATCAGAAGCCTGGGCTCCAGCCCTGGTTCTATCATTACTAACTAGATGACTTTTAGCATGTCATTTCATCCCTCTGAGTGACAGTTTTGTCACTTACAAAACAGGGCATGATGACACCCAGGTCACTGCATGAGATAACATGTATGACAGTGCTTAATAAAACATAACACATGTGGCAGCACTTGATAAAGCACAACACGCGTGGCAGTGCTTGATAAAACACAACACACGTGGCAGCGCTTGATAAATGCAAAGGACTATAAAGGTCAGGAGGAAGTAGCATCATGTGTACTGTGAGGCTGGGCAGGACTGCCCAGCCTCCTCTGAGAGTCCATGCCTCCCATTTTATATTATTACTGAACTATTTTCCATGTCTCATGTCTTCAAAAACGAATTTCCCCAAGAGTACACTTCCTCCTTCCCAGCTGCCCTCTTCCAACACAGCCAAAGCACAGTGCTACAGACGGAACTCCTCAAACCACCACACAGAACAAGGGTGCCGGGTGAGGCAGTCATGAAGAAGCTCAAAGTGTAGATGGCCTTGCAAACAAACTGGCAATACAATGTGGAAAGTGGGTCCACATTCCAGGGACCCAAGCAGAGTACCAGTGTAGCAAGGACCCAAGCAGAGAGGGGCAAGAAGCAGAAGACACGTATGTAGTGGTCAACGAGAAGGACTCTAGCGTGCAAACATTTGCAAAACAGGGGAGCAGAAAGGTATGCATGAGCCTGGAATCCTATAGCACTTAATGCAAAGAAAACATCAGGGTCTGATGCACAGTGGACCACCTATGAGATGAGCCCTGTCATCAGAGATACCTGGTTGGTAGGTCCTTCCACAGATGGAACGCCGTTGCCTTCTCGCCTTTGCTACTTCAGGTTCTCCGGCTCACCCATGGTCCACTCAGCACGTGTGCCATAAGTTCTTGGAGCTTAAGTACCACCTGCAGCAAATGGATAACCCTCAGCTATTTGCACAGAGGTTTGTAAGAGAAGGAGCTCCTGACTCACAATATCCTGTTCCTATTTTTAGCCAGGAAATACCTCCTAACCACCTACACTGTATCTACCTCCTTGCAAGGCCACAAAGCATGAAAAGCACAAAGCTACACCATCATGTAGGTGACAGAGTGGGCTTTTCTACATCATAACATGTTTCTTCCTAGTTCCAAAATAAGATCCGGATTATTTCTAATTAAGCTAAGCTGCAAACTCTTACTGTCTCAAAAACGCAATGTTCTATCTGAACGGCCCAGGAAAAGCAAATATGCAAAGCCTCTTGGGTGAAGATCTGAAGTCAGGGTTTCTGTAGCTGAATAGTCCTTCGAATATTATTGCTATTCAATATACTGATCCTTCAAGTAGACCTGTATTCAAATATTTAAAGAGAAAAAGAATCTCAAAAGATCCTATTCTTATTTAAAAAGACATCATGAAACAAGTGTTTGTGAGACGGATAGTATATGCAGTAAAAGTAAATGCGCGACTCATTCTGTTGCCCAGGCTGGAGTACAGTGGTGCAATGTCAGCTCACTACAACCTCTGCCTCCAGGGTTCAAGCGATTCTCCTGCCTCAGCTTCCTGAGTAGCTAGGATTACAGGTACCCACCATGCCTGGCTAATTTTT
This sequence comes from Cacajao melanocephalus, assembly GCA_963573385.1. Classification (NCBI taxonomy): domain Eukaryota; kingdom Metazoa; phylum Chordata; class Mammalia; order Primates; family Pitheciidae; genus Cacajao; species Cacajao melanocephalus. The sequence goes on along the minus strand of CAUYLG010069632.1, from coordinate 2,027 downwards.
GTGTTTTTAGTAGAGACGGGGTTTCGCCATGTTGGCCAGGCTGGTCTCGAACTCCTGACCTCAGGTGATCTGCTGGCCTTGACCTCCCCAATTGCTTGGATTACAGGCATGATCCACTGCACCTGGCCTATTTTTAAAGGGTCTCTATCTTTTAAATACACATACTGCAATATCTACAGTAAAAATGAAAAAAACAGCTGAATTGGAAGTCAGTTAAAATAACATCTGATTTGTATGACCATTCACGTGCAGTAAATGAAAGTTAAACAAACAAAAAGTCCCCCCACTTTGAATCACCTATAAAACTCAGAATATATGGTCTGTTTATACAGCCCTAGACACTCATATAAAATTTCACTTAGTGAATCTAACACAGCTGCGTTAGACTCTAGCCTTGAAAGGGATCAGGATTTGTACCAGAAGAAATGATTGTCTTCAGTTGACTACCATGTTACACTAAAAAGACAAATATTTAAACACTGGGATCACACCTGACCCAACAAGCTGCTCACCCTACAGAGATGGAGAGAATCTCTCATTCATGTCTCCCCACCTGCACTTGTGGGCTCTAAGCTGACCAAGTGGCTGCCAGAACCGTGGGCATTATTTCAGTTACTCTTTCTCTCTCAATCTCTCCGTTTTTTAAAAAATTGCTGAGTAGAGCTGAATTGACACAATACTCTATACGCTCCTATTTTTCTCCTCCAAGGTGAAGCTGTACTAGGCCTCTACTGTTTGAGTTTATATTTAAGGATTGAAGACAATCTCATCTCAACACATAGAAATATGGGGAAGGCAAGGAGCCTGCCGAGTACTTCCGGCCACAGAGACCCTCTTTGATGAGGAAGTAGAGCCATGTCTACCTACGCGCAGCAGCGGAGAGCCCAGCATTCAATTGTTATTATAATGATTGTTATTATCATTATCATCATGGGTGTAAGTATCACTCACACAAAGTAATGTGCTAGGTACGCTCTCTTTTGTTGTAAATCTTCTAAATAACCATGTGGGTTGATTATTTTACAGGTGAAGAAGCTGAAGCTGAGAATAATCAAATGATTTTTGAAACGCCACACTGCTGGAAAGTGACAAAACCAAAATTCAAATCTAGTTTCCCAGGCCTACCCTTTTCTTTTCTAGCATGCTGCTACCCCTGGGTGGAAAGAAGGCCTTTAAAGCACAGTTATTTACCTAGGTCTCTTCATTTTCTAAAACATAAGTAAATAAATAAAAATAAATCAACTTGTCAAGCTATCTAACTGAGAAGCAGAGAAAAACCACACCCTGTGATTCCCAAGGGGTTGCTTCTGCAAGTCCGCGCCACTGTTCAGTTTCGCTTCCAGCTTCTCCGCTATGATTACGTCTTCCCTTCCATCCCACTAACATGCTTGAGAGAACAGGACAGGAAATGACTTTTGTTTAGAACGAAAGATGTACAGGTGACCCTATGCCAAAAACAAGAAGTAATTTTCTCTCCATCTTAACTCCTTTGGGTTATTATGGCCACTTAATAACCAGACTGAATGTTTATGAGGGTGAACTGCCAAGGGATGTGCTCTGCCCAAGGGCCACCAAACAGGAACCACAGAGACCCACCAGCAGTGTGACCTCGAATTAGATTCCTTTATGAACTTGTAATTTCGACTTCTTATGCAGGTGTTTATCAAGTACCTGCAAAGGAAGCACCCACCCAAAGCTCCCAAAGCTAGATGCTGTAGGGACACAAACACTCAAGTCAGAGTTGCAGCCCACAGCTATCGCTAGGAGACAGAGGAAGGGAGTGATGGGAGGGAGGAAGGAACAGCCGTCCTCTGTCACAGGACCTAGCTGCTGTCTCCCAGGAAGAAATGCATGGGACCGGCAGTGCTACACAAGTTAGTAAAGGGTTTGCCTCATAAACGCTGACCAGCAGTAGAACCCATATGACCTAGATAGATAATGGACGGTGAGAACCTTAGGGGCAAGGACGACATCTAATTTGCTTTTGTGTTCTCAAAAAAACAGGCCTCAAATTGTTGTTGTTGTTG